>JAODJU010000079.1:1860081-1873190 GCA_026776725.1 Gnathonemus echidnorhynchus
TTCACAGACACACTCAACCCAGTGCAGCAGACTCCTGCCTTCACAGACACACTCAACCCAGTGCAGCAGACTCCTGCCTTCACAGACACACTCAACCCAGTGCAGCAGACTCCTGCTCTCACACCTGTTCAAAGGCTCTTTAGTCTTTCCCTCATAAGTACAATCTGTTTACCTCGGTTCTCTCAGGCCTTGAAAATCCTTCTTTAATTTGCCTCCTTCCCTTCATCTAGACTGATTGAAATCGATTCAATAGGTGAAATCAATTTGGGATATGACCACTCCTCAATTACTGACCGTCTGCAAATACGACGGTAATAAAAAATTCGTTTTCAGATGAAATTTCCTGCGATAACAATGCATGCCAGAGTGAGAGAGATCTCTGAAGTGGAATGTATACAATGTCGTTAAAAACGTTAGCTTGGTGAAGAATGAAGAAATTCAGTATGGAAGATGTCGTGAGCACGGTTGCGATCATCCTTAGGCTACCATGATTTTCACTTAGTAACCATAATGACCCACAGCCTGTATCATGTAGCTGGATTTCTTTGACTTTGAGGCTAGGCAGTGCTAACTCAGGCTTTCCCATGTCATGACGCTAGTGTACTTTTTAGCATGATACATCACTACGGTAACTTATGCTGCACGCCTAACCTCACATAACCTAATCATAATCCTAACCTGCTCTGGAACAAGTCAGGTTTCAAGCTCACAGATCTCAAGCTGCTTGGACTAATCAAAGAGAAGGCGGAACATTACCTGATGTAGCAAATGCGTTTTCCCAAACTCTTGAAATGGCATTTCCACGAGAATCCTGTGACTGCAGTAAAGCTAAATGTACACTGACTAGTCCATCTTCTGGCTGTAATAACTTTCATCACAGGCAACTGATGTCCACCAGGCCTTTCACTGCGTGTGCGGAATCATGTTGATATCTATGAAAAGAGGCTAATCTCTGCTGTAACGGCATTTTGAGTTAATAGCCCCTTCTGCACCCCCCCTGCTTTTTTAGATTAGGGAAAATTTTAATATGCATTTGAATGTTCATTAGCTGTCTCTGGCTTGCAGCCACTGAGGGCGAATGGACACAGAGCAATTATTAACCAAGATGTATAGATGTGTCCTCTGAAAGTCATGTGGTGTCATTGTCCATCACAGTCCATTGCTTAAACCACACTTCACTGGACATCTCCGTCTCATTGAGCTTTATGGTCATTAGTCCATTAATTGGACGCTTTCTACTCTGAATGGTGTGATCATAAATAAACATGGATATCGCTCTCTTACAATCTCAACACCTTTGTTATCTTCTCTGGGCATGTACCCACACTGTGTGTGTGTGTGTGAGGGTCATGTGTACATTACACTGTGAGGACCAAATGTCCCCACAATGTGATAAAAGCCTGCCATTTTGACGTTGTGGGGACCACCTTTTCAGTCCCCACAAGGGGAAACTCAATTTATAGAAATAGGATAGAATATAGAATAAAAATACAGAATAGAAATCTGCAATTAAAAAACTAAAAATGCCAAAAGTCTTGTATTTTGTTTGGTTACTTATGGTTAAAGTTAGGCATGGAATTAGGGTTTTTCCCCATATAAATGAAAGGAAGGTCCCCACAAAGATATGAATACAAAAATGTGTGTGTGTGTATGTGCGTGATGAATAAAGGAATATTGAATAAGTTTTGAAGAGTGGCAAGTTTATTTAATACTAAATAATAAAAAGGGATTATGAATATGACTAAAGACTAAGAAAACCCTACAGCACGTTCTGAAATTCAGACAATGACGGACTGAAGGTCTGCATTTCCACTGCTATCCTTTATGGCTTCGCTGACAGCCATGTGCTGTTCATCAGCGTTATTGTATTTCAGAATTCTTCATATTTCACCATCATAATTCTCTGTCCCACTGTCCTGTCGCCATCCATTCCTACACGATTGGTTGATTGTTGCACACGGCACACATCTTGTGCACGCACTCAGGAGGTCGTCTGGAATGGGACTCGTCTGCTAAGTGAGGAGTGACTGTAGTAGCTTTCCACTGGATTCACCCGCTGCCCTGAATGTCTCGAGCACTCAGCGCATGTGGTCTAAATTTAGGCAAAAGACGTGACCTCACTGAGATGACAGTGCAGCCCATAGTGTAGATGTATCATAACAAACACCCACAAACTCTACTTCCACGTCGAGTGTGTTAATTGCACTCTGGCTGTTTGTGCTGTTGACAAATTTTCCGAGGGAGACCATTCTTATTTGTTCTTCATGAAGTGGGTGGGGGGGTTGTCCCTCCCGGAGACAGTCATCAGGGGCAGATCCACACAGTCTGTATGCTGCTTAACTACATTCTGCGTCTTTCAAGTGGTCAGAGGCTTTGTTGAGCAATGAGGGTCACTGTGCACCTGAGGCAAACTCACATCAGGGACTTCAAATTAAAGGACATTTGTTTTTAAATTCTTTCCATACTTTTGTAAACATACCAAGATCCATGCAGACGGAACAATGGTTGTGCAAACCATGCAAAATGAAGTTATAGCTACAAGCTGTTTCATTCAAATATGAAACAGCTCTTTAGAGCGGAATAACTTTCATGCAGTTTATATAATGTTTATATAACATATATCAGACCCCTGTGTGCCGCATATTCATGTACTGATGTATAGTCTGTGCATTTTATGTTTCTTGATTTGCATTTCTGAAATTTAATTCTGATTCCTAGTGATTCCTGATTATAGTTTTTTTCATTCTGATATTATACGAGTTTGCCAACACCCCTCAGTAGGGCCCTGTAGGTGGCGCTCCGTCATACATTGATCAGGGTCTAGGGGAGAGTTCAGGCTGGAAGGTCACAGGCCTCCCCGGATGTGAGTGGTCCAGACCACCCCACCGAATGGGTCCCACCCTACAGCCGAGACTGACAGGGCAAAGACAAGACATTAGGCTAAACTTGCAGAGGGGAAGCAGGCTTGGCGTTCCGACCTGAGTACCCAGGTCCTGGGCTTAGGTGATGCATTATAACAGCTCCGTGGTCGGACCACAAAACGTCAGCACGCCACCACTTATCAAAACAACTCTATATGGGATATGCAGCCACTCAGTCAGGCTCAGTCCTGCAAGTAAATAACAATTATGTCTTGCTGCAGACTGTTATGCTCTCAGCACAAAAGCTATGGGGAAACGTCCTGAATGAAAAACAAGCTGTTGCACGAGCAACTTCCCAGACACTCAGCAGTCATCACACACAGCAGCTAGCGAAGTGGCGTGAGCCGGCTTCGGACGTTCCGAGCCGGTGATCAGCAGCTGGTGACAGAGGCCTTGTGGCCACCACACTTAATGCATGACAGCAAAAGGCGGGGGGGGGGGGGGTTTAAGGAAAACACAGCAGAACAGCAGAAAGAACCTTCAGGGGTCCAGGGGCAGGAAGGGAAGAAACAGGTCAGACTGACGGCATAGACTCCACGGTTAAACCGGCCCGAGTCATTTTCAGACTGGTTATATTTTATAGAAACTCCACTATTAAGATTAAGATGGACTTCATTGTTTTTTGAGGGAAATTCTGGATATTGCAGCATAACTAAATTTGCTAAATGAAATTTGACCATCACAACAAACTGAATATGAATACATCTTCGTGAATGTATTTTATTTATATATTTTTATAAATCGAAGATGAGATGAAATGAAGTAAAGTGAGTGAATGAATAAATGAATATTATTTGCCAGCCCAGCCAGTAGGGTTTTCATCTTTCTGGTAATTAAACATGCAAATGAGTAACCAATGAAAGCTTCTGACACATCCAGGAGTCGGGAAATGGTAAATAGTTTCACACATTACTCTTTCTTGTGAGTAAGACTATAGACATGAATTCCTGACATTTTGCATAGTCTTCATGTTGGTCACGGCCTGCCAGCCTGGGAGATTTGCCTGTGCTTTTAGCATAAATGCTAACAGCTACAGGTGGAAATGATTGTGTACTATGAAGCTGAACAGGCGATTGAGAAGGAAATCCTGTCTGACACGCCAACACCACAACTGCAAGACTTTCTGCAAAGCCATTTCCATTTTATTTCCTCCGATTGTCAGAGGAGAGGTTCTCACCTCAGAAATAAAGGGACATGTCATTCAGGCAGTTCGCTGAGGTTTATGGAGAGACAGACTGTGTGAGGCTTCTCTTAGAAACACAGCCCTACAGTAACACCTATTCATTTTCCCAAAAAGTCAGGAAAAACACACATTACTCAATCGTGCCTCGGAGGCGAGGAGAGGGCAGCACTGTAGTTAAACTGCTTATTTATTGTGTTCTGTTTCAGTAATTCTGAGTAACGGATATGACTTCCCAGTAATGCTTTTTCATTGAATCGAAAGTTCCAATAACCAGGCTAAATTAAAATCATAAAATGAAAAAGAAATATATGCATTGCAAACATTAATGACAGTGGTTACTAATTTCAAAAGGTGTAGGATTACAAATAAACTTGTACAAAAGGATAACAAAGATGATAACAAAAAGGGTAACAAAGTCACACCCCTGTAGACAGGCAGCTCCTTCCACTGTGCACATGCAAACCAGTAACCCAGTACGAGCTGTTTTTCAATAGGGTGGTTGTTAACTGGAAAAGCCCTTGGTTGTGGTGGGTGGATGGGGAAGGTGAGGTGGTGCAGTGGGTGTCGCAGAAATGACTTTCAGCCTTTTAGAAGTTTTCAAATTCACAGTCAAAGTCAGTCATCTGGCACAGGATGTACTTCCACTGGCGATCCCTACGACAGAGAAACGGGAGATGTTTGGGATCGAGACGGGAATCGACCAGGGATCCGGCCGCCTTGGACCAGACGGGGAAGGGTGCTGGGACGCAGACTACAGAGACTACTCAGATTAAACCGCTGTGTAAGGCACTAGTGATGTAATGTCTCACTAATCAGGACACGTGCAAGGCCGTGCCCTCTGAGGTCCCGACATCTAGCATACTGTCTTTTTTAGAAGCCAGTCGGTGGTAGAAATAAATAGGGTTTTAAAAAAAGCTCCTTTCTAACACAATTAACGGGTGACGTGGAGGGGAGATGAACCTGAATGCCTCGGTGTAGAATGGGGCAGAAAGACGATGCTTCAGCATTTATGACACTAAAGAAAGTTTTTCAGTGAAACTGGAATAGCACTGGGTGGGGATTCCCCCTCAGTTAGTCTGTATCACTGCATTGATTCCCCCTCAGTTAGTCTGTATCACTGCATTGAGCCCGTCCCCTGATTACAATGGGGTCTAAACATAGTAGATTTATTTATTCATTCACTGGTTAGGGTTCAAATCAATTTCATTAGTTGAACAATAGTTCTGTTTATAATAATAATGGTATTTATAATTATTGTCATAACTGTCTATCCCCTCCCCTACGTGAATATGTGATTTAAATGATGTAAATATGATTCTGACTCAGTCATTGCTTATTGATAGCTGTCTGATCTCTGTGTGACAGTGTGTGCATGTGTATTAACACAGTAGATTTAGACTCCGGTGTCCGGTGTGGATCTGACCTGAGCACAGCGCTGAAGGTGGTCTGGGCCCCTCGAATGAAGTAGCCGTAGCCTGGAATGACCATCTCAGCCTCTTCCCTGTAATATTCCGGAACATCGTTGGTCTTCCTGTTAGGGAGAGGAGCACCAAGCTGATTGCTGTTCTAACATGTCAGCTGACATTTCCGTCCCACCCCCATGGGCTGGAGCTAGCTGCTCGAGGGGCGGGGCCAGAGTAGCCCGGGGAGGCGTGGCCTTGGTGGAGGGGGCAGGGACATACCAGCAGGAGTAGGGGCACCTGCGGCTGTAGCGGCAGCAGTAAAACTGCCACTCGCGGTCCAGCACGGCACTGAAGTACTGGCTCTGAACCCCGGCCACCAGCCCGTTGTTGGAGCACGTGGAGGTCCTGCAAGGAAAAGGGCCTGGTGTCACCAAAGTCACGGTGTTTATTGGTATTTATAACTCGGTTCTTGTCTAGCGTGAGGGGCAAGGCACTGATCTGGTGTGTGCTGGCAACTGCAGAGACAGAAGAGCTGTAATGGAGAAAGATGCGTCTTTGAACCTTTGAATGTGGGACACACAACAGCTGTCCTCTTAACGGCTGCTAATGAAGTCGTGCAACACGACACAGGAGTAATGAAAAAACAAAAGCACTAGAGCCTATTTCACTCCTTCCTATGAAGGCATCCTTCTTCATTCTTCTTCATCCTTCACTTTTATTCACTGTGGAAAATGACTGTAACTCATTGCAACATGACAACCTGCTAGTAAAAGTCAAACTCAACAGTGAATAAAATTTGTTGATAATGGATCCTGCTGGATTGCAGCTGCCGCTATCTAGCAGTTCCAGGGCAGTGATTACTCTGATTGCCATCAGTAACAGGAGCCAGTTAAAACCAGCCTGGATTGCTAGTGCCTGTTAACCCACAGAACTCAAACTCTTGCAAACACACCGTAAATGTTTTACAATAAGACACCTTTGTTTTTGGTGCAAGCTGTTGTTATCACAACAAGCTGACATCAGCAGCAGTTAATGTCTCAATTCGCTGATAACATGCTATTAGGGAACCTGAAATTGCACTGGCATTTTCTAATGCTAACTTAGGAGCTAAACGGAATGACCTCTGGAACAATGTAACATTTTCTTTAGATGTGTTTCATCGTCCTGAGCTGTTCCTCTCCCCAGCATAAACACGAGGAGATTCCTTAAATTTTTCGAAAGGTTTCCATCTTTAGAACGAGTTGTTCTTTTTAACTGATTAAAATTTCACTTCTTTCCTGAAAAATTCTCCCTCCTGGCACCTGAACCTTCAGCTTGTGGGTTTCCTCGCTGAGTGGATGTGTGCTGCGTGACCATGGTGTCCTCTTACACTGCAAGGTCAGCCACTGTCCCGCACACCTGAGTTGAAAGCATAACCCAGAAAGAGGAGTTATACCTTTCAACACCTGCTAATTCCTGCCTCGGCCTCCTACTTCCTCGCTCCTCCATTTTTCTCCTTGACTGTGACCTTCTTTCTGATGTGAAACCAGAGGACATCTTTGGGGGGCGGGGGGGGTTACTTTTTAACCGGGGGAATGGAATACTGAAGTCCATGGGCGGAGACATTTGCTGTTGCAATTTAAGCTGCCTCCCCCCCCCCCCCCCCCCCCGAGGCATTCACAAAAGCAACATTTGAGGAAAATGGGTGCTGCGGGGTGGGGGAGGGGGGCAAGTGCACATAGCACATAGGAAAACTTCCCGAGGGAATTTCATTATGGGCAGATTTTCACATGGATAACAGAGATCTATGCAGTTCTGCTTTAGCCTTCTGGAAAATCCCAGGCTGCGGGGGAACGGCGACCTGCAGCAGAAGCCTGACATGACGCCCCCATGTCGTACAGACCGCCTGACACCCCCATGTCGTACAGACCGCCTGACGCCCCCATGTCGTACAGGCAGCCCGACGCCCCCATGTCGTACAGACCGCCTGACGCCCCCATGTCGTACAGGCAGCCCGACGCCCCCATGTCGTACAGACCGCCCGACGCCCCCATGTCGTACAGACCACCTGACGCCCCCATGTCGTACAGGCCGCCTGAACGGCGAGCCGCAGGCCAGGCCACTGAGAGGACCTACATAAAGGCAGAGAGAAACACTGAGGGCCTCTTTATTAAATCAGCCCTATGCTAAGTACTATGGTAGCATGAACACATGAACATGTCGTCTTATGGAAAAACACGATTGGATCAAGGTCAAATGAAGGGCACCGGTGTGTGTCATATTTCATTACGGTCAATATAATCACCCGCTGGGCTGAGAAATGTCCATGACACAAAAAACAAGGCCTGTTGTTCCCGGTGACCATGAAGGAAAAGGTTCTATGAAGGTCAAAGTTCACAGCCAGAGGGGTCTTGGAGCCCGGAGGGCCAAAATTAAACCTTAAAATGCTTCAGCAAGCACAGGAAAGAAGGCTGGACATGTGCTGGGCCAGGTTGCCAAGACAAACAGGGAAATTTTGGCAGGAAACTTATTCCATCTGTCAGGGCAGACATGAGGCAGCCAAGATAGAGGGCTTCACTTTGACGGTGAGCAGAAAGCGAGGGAAGGTCTTCTAGGTTCGTAACGGAGGGCATCCCACTCAACAGATCGGCACACCAGCAGCCTTACTGTGTAACTAAGAACAGCTTCTTTTACCTCAAGACGAGTCACTAACAGCAACAAATTAAGCTGTACTGGCCATTACATCATATGACAACCATTAAGTGTGACATCACCAGAGACCAAATCAGGCAGACTTGGGATTCTCAGTTCCGAATCTCTTGCATAATCTCTCTTCAGCTTGTTACTTATCTCTTCCCTCTTCAGCGTCTCTCCGGGCTTTTGAGGAATGATTGTTTGAGGAGGAGATAATCTCACACATTAAGGCTTGATGAACATCTAAGCTAATTATTTTGGCTTTTTAAAAAGGACACAGAAGGCTGAGGTCTTGCTGTTGGATGCCCTCTCGCACGCAGGGTCCACATGGAAATCTGTAGGAAACTTAGGTCTGAAAATAACGTCAACTTCGCAGTTGAAAAGACAGTGTGATCCTTTACTATTAATCCCTTAATGGCTGCGTCATTCAGTTACAGGGCAAAACTGGCATTGAGCCGACAGGACAGATTTAATTTGGAAAGATACAAGGCTGTTCTCAGGCTGTTTATGCAAATCCTCGTATGCTGTAGGCTGCAGCCGTGCTCTGAGGTGGCGATTCCCTTATTCCCAAAGAGTCTTCCGAAAGTCTGTACACTCGGAGTTAGCCATCAGCAGGTGGCAGATTAAAAACGGCACTGAAGTGTCACAGCACTGGTGCTGATCGAATTAACAGTCAGGTGGTTCCTGAATATTTTATGACATCACTGCGCCAGACCACTGTGGATGGTCTATGCAATTAGCTCCGGCGAATAGTGTCACTCAGATACATAAACAGGAGGAATGACTGCAGCTGGACTCCCAGCATGCTCTGTGTCCTGTTAATCGTTCTTTCACCCCCATCGGCAATTTACGGTTTCCATTTTGAACTGCAACCACACTAGCATACTAATACGGGTGGGGGGGGGGGGGGGTGTCTTAATGAAAAGATGCCTCATTCTAACTGTTGTT
This sequence comes from Gnathonemus echidnorhynchus, assembly GCA_026776725.1. Lineage (NCBI taxonomy): Eukaryota > Metazoa > Chordata > Actinopteri > Osteoglossiformes > Mormyridae > Gnathonemus > Gnathonemus echidnorhynchus. Next base: position 1,869,210 of record JAODJU010000079.1, read on the forward strand.
AGGGCAACAGGAAAAAACAAAACCGAACCACTGACTCAGAGTGTGACCTCCATTGAGGGATAATGATGTCCTTAATGGTTTTTTTTGGGAAGCCCCTGGAGTCAAGGCTGTAATGTACTGGCAGTGATTTGGGGATAGCTATCCAGGGCTGGGTTTGTGCTAGCTGAGCTGTGTAGACGGGAAAGACGGGAGTGGAGATGCCATCAGTGGACCATCCTCTTGATGGCAGCACAGTGGCGAAGGGGACAGAAGGATTACAGGCCACTTGGATGCTTTTTCCGCGTTATTAAACTGCGGACTCTGGCCTTCCACACTCCTGATGACAGTGACCGGCAGCACAAAAGCGACCATAACTTAATCTCGGTGCTCTGTACGCATGTCCCCTCTTCCAGAGAATCATCGCAGGCATCTGGTGATGGAATTCAACAGCAGAGAACCTAAACAGCGGCCCACAGATGGATGAAGCCGCTCGTTGCGTTTCACCAGCCTGACACATAAAGCGAAGCAGGAAATGCACAAAAATCATTTCGGTTATATAAATTCCACTGGCGTTTGCAGGCGGTGCAGCATGTCTAAATATGTTTATCAGTCATATCGTCCCACTCCCATGAAAAAAAGGGACGCGCTTTTATAACCTCGCATACAGAACCGATGTAGGGTTGCTGACCTGTAGGACCAATCAGAAGGTTACTTACAGGAAAGCAGCCGGCCATGGGAGCCAATCAACCTTCCTGTAGCCAGATAGAGGTCTCAGTTAGCTGCAGGCCTCCAGTTGACCAGGGCAGGCCTCTCCCACTGGGGATGAGCAGCTAATGAGCTGAGATGTTTCTCTAAATATTAGAAGAACCCAGGCTGCACTGACAGGGGACACCGGTCATGGTTTGGGTCTGGAAATTTCCCTCCATAAGCCGGACAGAGGCCCCTGTTAGAGGACAGGGTGCAAACACAGGGTGTCAATAAGCATCGAAGCTAACAGCAGTAACCTCCTGGGTACCATGTTAAAGACCCTCACACAGGACCTACGCAATTACGTCACCACCTAGTCCATATTGGGGGGGGACACTTTGAGCTACTTCAAGTTTTACTAATTACTTTAAAACTGAAAGGCCCCTGTTCTTGGCTAATCAGTTCAGTTCTTCTTGTGCTTTGACTGGTTTGTTTCCTTGACTAAAAGACTCATCCAGCTGTTTCACATTAGCATTAGTGACACATGCATATTTATAGGAGACTGACCAATCAGCACACAGCAACAACTCAGTGCTTAAGAGAAATCCAGGTCCTTTTGATTGAAATGATGAAATCACCAGTTTACAAATCCTGCCCCAGTCCAATGTGTCCTCCCTGATCCCTGACATTGATGAGGTGCTAACCCTGATATACATCATATTCTCCAGGAAACACAGAGATGCCAAATGGTGTAACTTCATGTCTTTGCACAGGAGGTGTGAGGCAACAGAGTTACCCACTAAGCCGTTGTAAGATTAAGAAAACACCGTTGCATGCTGTAGCAAACTTTGTCGATCCACAGCAGTGATAAATCATGAGTGTAATCTCTGGTGCTTTTTGCAGATTTTCTGGTCCAGAATCAGGCCTACAGAGGCGTTTAGGCAAAAATAAGTATGTGGAAAATTGATCCTTTCCTTCAGCTACAATAGCCGTCCACTGTCGTAATGTTATGACCTGAAAACACAGGCGAAATAACATCTATCAAAAAGGTTTGTTCTGTGTGCAAACGTTGCCAAGAAATACTAAATTTGTGTCACAGCCAACCTAAATCCAGAAATGCATTTCCACAGAACAAAGAGCTGTCTGGCAACCAGATATCGTGAGCAGTTTGGGACTACAAACGGAACAGCTTCCAAGAGAGAGAGACTGTGGTTTAAATGACATGAGCCCACACACTCGTCTTCACTGTAGCATGTGTAAGATTCTTAGTCTACTCATTTACATAAAGGCACATTAGTCATGGTAGGAGTGCATCTGGTCAGAGGCTCCAAGTGTTGAACCATTAAGTTGCACGAGTACAAATTAACAACCAATTTTCCTCATTTACTAGCTATAACAGCACACAAATATAACAGATAGATAACTTTGAAAGGTTGAACTGTTCACTATAAAACTTGCAGGAGACAACATGCTTTGTCAAAATATCAGCAGCAACTGTAAGCAAAAGCCAAAATGAACTCTGAACAGCTGATGTAAACTATAGAGAAACTGACAGGTCAGCACATCATGGTTTAAAAATGAATGAGTACACAGCAAGGTTTAATGAGTACGTATTGCAATGAGTACATTGCAAGTTTTAATGAACACATATTGCAATGAGTACTCTGCAAGTTTTAATGAGCATACTGCAATGAGTACACGGCAAATTGTAATGAGTACATATTCCAGTGAGTACTCTGCAAGTTTTAATGAGCACACTGCAATGAGTACAAGGCAAATTGTAATGAGTACATATTCCAGTGAGTACTCTGCAAGTTTTAATGAGCACACTGCAATGAGTACACCACAAATTTTAATTAATACATATTGCAGTGAGTACTTTGCAAGTTTTAATGAGCACACTGCAATGAGTACACGGCAAATTGTAATGAGTACATATTCCAGTGAGTATTCTGCAAGTTTTAATGAGCACACTGCTATGAGTACACGGCAAATTTTAATGGTTACATATTGCAGTGAGTACTCTGCAAGTCTTAATGAGTACACATTGCAATTATTACACAGTAAATTTCACAGCCTTTATTGATTTCTAGTCCCCTTCCAAGACCTGAGCTTCATTCTGTGGGATGTGGAATGTTTAGTCAGTGGGACGGCCCCCTTTCCAGATGGACCGTCCCTGGAGCCCCCAATTATGAACATACAATGTGAGCGGTGCTATCAGCTACTCACAGCAAGCCTAATCTCACATCTGCCATCACCGAACCCTCACCTCAGCCATCCCAAGCCAGCTGCCCTAAATCCATCTGGGCATCCATCATACCCCCCCCCCTTTCATATAGGGATGTATAAAGCATCCCTATATGAAATCCCTCAAAGGTCCAGCACTAACCAGTCTGTAGCAATGATCTGCTGATGTTCTTGCCAATGACAGACTGGGTGCGGGGGGTGTGGCTGCCCTGGGGGCCTTACCATTCCATCCCGGCGCGGTTGATGTCGTCCCACCAGCACTCAGTGGGCTCCCCCAGGCTGGGAGGGGTGGGCTGGCACTCGAAGGTCCACAGGCGGTCGGAGCCCTCCGCCTCGCTGAAGTAGCTCCGGACGGCCACAAGCGCCTCACCGTGGGGGCACTGGAAGTTGAAGCCCTGCCGGAACAAGTTGACCCAGGGCTCGTCATACAGGTAGTTGGGGTAACCCCAGGCTGAGGCCAGCAGGGGCACGAACCACAAAGTCAGCTGCATCCTGGGTTCCTGCTTCTCAGCCCACAGCGTCTGGCTCCCTGGAAGAGCCCCGGCCTCGTTATAAACCTCCGCACAGACATTTGACTCCCAGATGTTTTATATCACGATCCAAGACAATATGTAATTTGCTACGACAAAGACCGCTACGCCTGCAAACCGATCGTAATTTTTTTAAGGTGGAACCCTAACGGGCTTTCGAGAACCATAGTGCGCATCAGGGAGGGACGCCTTAAAAAATAAGGGGCGCTCGGCCAGGGCTCTCATTGTTAATGTATTGAGTGCTGTTATGTAAATAGTGGCCTTGCGGCTGGTTTTCCTTTCATTAGCGGTTCTCATGGTTGGGGGGGGCACCAGGGTACGTCGGGCTCTTAGCGGACACGCTGGATGTGTGTCACTGCCTCCTCAGAAACAGAAAGGCCGATAAATAGGTGATAATAGACAGGGCTTCCACGCTCCTTTCCGATGGTGTCTGGGCTGCGGGGCTGGCAGTCTGAGGTGGACACCGTCAGCCCGGCACACTGCACCACTCACCGTCAGCCCGGCACACTGCACCACTCACCGTCAGCCCGGCACACTG
>JAODJU010000079.1:1894214-1908388 GCA_026776725.1 Gnathonemus echidnorhynchus
TGTCTAACTGTTCCCCCCCCCCCCCCCCACCCCCAATAGCCTCCGGCGTCCAACAACTCCATCCCCGAGGATGCCCAGTATAAAGTGCAGCCCAATGTGATTCCCCTCTACTGTACAAACAAGGTATGATTGCGTTCCTCAGTGCGCCACAGCCCATAATCCTCTGGCTGTCATGGTATCCACGCGCCGTCCGTCGAATTGCACCATCTTGGTTGGTGTGTCACATACTGGCGAGCTGAGCTTCACTCCGAACCTCGAATCTATGATACTGTATTAAATTTTGTGGATGAGGAGGAAGGCTCCCTTTGGGGGGGGTGTAGAGTGTTTGGCTTGGTGTCCTGCTTGAGTTGACTGGTCATGAAGCTTGCGCTCGGTGGCCAATAAGACTCACTGTCACGGTTCTCTCTGCAGAGGGAAGAGGACGCGGGGAAGGTCGGCGAGGTCCGGTACTACGGCATCGGTGGGGGCTTCCCCTTGCAGTACTACCCCTACTACGGCAAGGCACTGCAGCCAAATTACCTCCAGCCTCTGGTGGCCATCCAGTTCATCAACCTCACGATGAGCACAGAGCTGCGCATCGAGTGCCGCGTCTACGGCGAGAACATTAACTACAGCGATAAGGACCGTTACCAGGGACGCTTCGACATCAAGATCACGGTCGAGTCATGACCTCGGCTCTCAAAAATAGCACATTCTGCCCCATTTGAAAACCAACAAAATGTAGAAAAGAGGAAAAAAAAGAATAGTCTTGAACAAACTGTCATAAATACGGGACCTACACTTAATCTGTACGCTTTACACTAGCTTTTCAGCATCTTTTAGGGTTAGATTGTAAATTACAGGAAGTAGCAATAGCAGAGTATTTATTCTACTGTAAATGATAATTCCTTGAGCCATGGGACATGTTCATTACTGTAAATTATAATTCCACTACTGATATGTAGCGAGCAGTGTTTTGTCCCTTAAGTATTGCTGCCTTGTGTGGTTTCTATATATTTTTGGAGTGTACAGTAAAAGTACTCGCAAACAACTGTTCCTTTCCAAGCCATGTTGTAATTTTACGTTCTCTTATGTGAGCAAGCTTTAGCGGTCCAAGGTGTGTGTGTGTGCGTGCGTGCGTGTGTGTGTGTGTGTGTGCGCGTCTACTTGCTATCTGAAGGTACTGACATGGTATGTTCTGCTCCTGGGGCTGTATGGGAGGAGATGACTGCACTCCACGGAAACCTACTTTTTCCCTTTGTCTTCTAGTCAATGATTGGGGGGGGGGGGTAAATTTTGCATCACATTGGTTTAGTTTTCTTCCTCCTTTCGAATCACTGTTAAATGTAGGACAGGGGGATTATTATGCTTCTTGGGGCGGGAAGGTGCTTGCAGGTTTTCCATTCGCGTTAGATTTTGTGTAGAGCTGCGTCCAGCTAATGAGACTGTTGCCTTAATGGCAATGGTGCCAACTCAGTGCTTTTAAAGAGGAAAACGTTTTGCTGGAGACATCACATGACGTGGTGTGACTTTCTGATGAATGTTTTAGCCATTTTCATTTTATATTTATGCAGTTGTGCATTTTTTTTTCTTTTTTCTGCAGGAAAAAAATAAAATACCAAAGCCAACGGTCAAAGTTTCAATCCCTAAGCAATGCAGTGCCCGTGTAATTGGTTGTTTTGGTGTTAATGTGCAAGTCTGTACATCCGTAAACCTTTCAGGAGTCAATCCGCTCTTGTTGTTCATTTAATCTGGGTAAGGAAAAATAAAATGGAGAAACTGTCCCGCTGCCACGTTGCTTTTTGTTTCGTGTGACAATGTCGCATATTGCAGACTCTATAAAGTAATATTGTAACACTTTATTTGCGGGGGCACAAGTAACTTAACTCTGTTACTACTCAAGTACAAATCATGAACATAGTAACTGCATGAAATGCATGAACTGTTATGATTAATTAATGATGAAAGAACATGGAATCAGTATGTGACTAACAGTTCTTGGATTTATTTAACTAGTAACCAAGTACTACTACATTATTTGTGACCCCTCTGGTAAAGTGCTACCCAAGCTGCTTTTCCGTTTTCAGACCATGGGGAAAAGGCGGGATTCCTTTTGCATTTCGCTATCATTTAAAAAAAATCTCACTTGGGGCTGTAATGCATGTTTCTTGGTGATTGTTCACCATCGTTTTGGTGTTTCTTGATTTAAAAATTTTTCTTTTTTTAAGTCTGGCTGCCACGGCCTAGTAGGACCACGGCCCAGTTCCCCATGCGCTGTGGAGAGCACTCATGGCTGGGAAATGATTAATCCGTAGCAGCTCGCTCACTGGCTGCAAAGATCAGGTCCTTATGACAACGACAGTTGGGAGGTCAAACCCACTGGAGTTGAACAATAGGCCCAAGCCCTGCTCTGTCTGTTCCTGTGCAGATTTGAGTCATGGGGTGTGTGTCAGGACAGTGCTGCACCATTCATTCAGCTTTACTTTTTTGTCCATGCCTTACTTTATAGTAATTAACATTAAGCACCTAATTTAACTTTTTTTTTTTTTTTTTTAACAACTCTAACAATCAGTGGTGTCATTTCCTTTATGCTTACTGGCCAGACTGGTTTGTCTGTCTTCGGAAACACCCAGAAGTCGTCTCTCTCCATCATGGCGACTCTAAGACTGAGCATGCGCTACAGCCACTAGCATGATGTTTAAAGACGATATGTGACCTGAAGCCTGTGCCTTTTATTCCCACCCTGACATTTTAGGTACTTAAGCTGAAATGTTCCACTGCCTTTTCTCGCTGTAACGATTTGGGTTTGTAAGTTTAAAGTTCATTGGTGAAAATTCCACTGCGTCTATAAGCAAGGTATTGCATATTTCAGATGAAATGCTCCAGTAAAATGTCCCGATACATAAATGAATAAAAAAATGTGCATTGCTAAGCAGCATAAATACAAATTAAGTGTAGGCCTCCCCTCTATTAAATGTCAGATTCTGGTTAAGCAGCCGGCTGTGTAAAATCTGACTTGCAGAGGCTCCCGAGGACGGAAATGGGACGATATCCCCTCAGAAAAGCAATCACTGCTTCGCCCGCTTGACTTCCAGGCGCAGATAGAGCGTCGTCACCGACTGGCACACAAAGGTCTGCTTGGAATTCGACGGTGTGGCCTGCAGTCAGAAGCGACGCTCTATCTTGATGGAACAAAGCCAGGCCAAGAAACCAGCTGCCTGTGGCCTGAAATGGGTCCGTTTGTTAAACCTGAATATTCTGCCTCTGCTGTGTTTCAATCTTTCATTCTTCCTTGGCTGTTATAACTCCCCCCCCCCCCCAATTTCACTGTAACTTCAAGAAAGTGGAAATTATATGTTTAAGCCAATGAATAAATTACTGTTTCCTCTCAATGCTGAAGTCCTCCAAGATTTTGACTTACTGTTTTTTTGTGATTTTTGACAGCCAGAATTTTCCATCGTGCATGTTTTTTCCACATCACTTACCCTTTTCTGGTCTCATTACTAAAATAATTATGCTGCTATTGTGCTTCCTGATTTTCTACTTTTATTTATTTTCCTATGAAAATAGGCTGTTTGCTGGTCAGGATGCCCCCCCAACTGAATTATTGATTAAATAATTTCCATTTACTCCTGAAAGTGTCAACAATCAATAGTATTTGCTCTGTTTATTTAAATAACACTATTTTATCTTTTGCACATCCGGAGAACCCGGATGTTTGGATTGGTTGACCCCATTCTTCCATCCGCTGCTTAGCGTTAGATTCAAGCTTAAGTCCTTAATACTGTCAACATTCAGGAAAATCGGCAGAACTGCTGAGATTCAACCAGAAAAACAATAATGTAAACAGACTGACTCTTTCCGTGGGGAGTGGAGTTCTTATACCTGTGACTGCAGTGAAATAAAGTCAAAACAAAAAATAAACCTTGAAAAAAAACCTTGGGGGTTATCTAGCTACCTCTGTCATCACATGGACTGCGTAAATTACCTGTGCTAAAAAATATACAAACAGTCATTGAGTGGATTACTCAGAGCAAGGAGGGTTTCCACTGCCGGACCACCCATGCTGACAAATGGACAAGTAGGCTGCAATAATGTGTGTAAGGCTCTCTGGATAATAGCATTCAGCTGTTAATTAAGATGGTGGGATAGTATTTTATCTCAAACTTCTGCTTATGTTTGAGGATTTGGAAAACACCACAGATAATGCATATTTCTACTGTAATGTAACTTATCTAAGCCTATATCAAGGCTATAATTACAAAGAAAACACCGCTGGAATTTGCTACCAACGTCTTCCACTCTTCATGCCGTGGGAATATGAGAGCAGAGATTAAACTACGCCACTGTCTCAGCTGCCATTTCTCCACCATCACCTTTGTCTGAATGGTCAGTAACTGAACAAAGAGCTACGTGTGTGAGAGACGTTTGGAAGGGCAGCTACTTGGAGTTTGTGTTGACATGGACTGGAACAGGCAAGGCAAAAAATGAGCCATTCAATTGTATCATATATAAAATACAAAAAACATGCACGTCGGATTCACCTTAGTATACAATGGGCTCTGCAGCGGGTTGGCAACCCGTCCTGGGTTCCCTGCCTTGCCCTGCATAGGACAAGCAGTTACAGACAATGGATGGATATATGGGATAAAATAGAGGCGTATATGCTTGGAAAATAAATTATTTTAAAAATAATTTAAAAGCAAGTGTGCCATTAGAGATATTGTGCCCCTAATACAGACCAATTCAACCAATTTTTAGGGGCTCCATCACTCAGGGGCTCCTGGAATCCCCCTAACACCCCCCCCCTTTTCGGGTGCCCCTGATTACAAAGAGTGTGGAACCTGATCAGGAAATCAGGGTGTTTCACATACAGTCTTTTAGAAACTAATCAAGCTCTGTCCTCCTAAAGTGGACCAAAAAGTGGAAGAACAGAAAAGGTGCTCAGGTCTTTTTGCATTCGCGTTGTGAGTTCACTCCATTCTCCTTTTGGTCCATTTCAGCTATGATGGGGCTCCAGTCCTCCTTCTGTTCACACTGTAGTTCCTATGGAGCTCTCAGATCTTCACTGCTGTGGATTATGGGTGGTGTCCCAGTGCAGTCGCATGTGATCTGTCTGTGGCAGCGGTGGGACACCTGATTGCCATGGTGTCTGTGTGGCTTTTTCCTGGGGACGGGACTGGAGCTGAGAACCACCGCTTTGTTATTGGCCGATTGAGAAGTCGTCCTGAAAAAGCCGCACCCGCACCGGTCTTCCATGGATCAGGTTCCCCACCCTGGGTCTACGGCAAGCCTAGTGGGCTAAAATTAAATGGCGACTGGCTAACCGCAACACGGATTTGAAGCAAGCCAAACCGAGACCACCGCCCGGTTCGGTTCATTTCAGATGTTCACATATGTGTAAAAAATGCTGACTGATTGCTCTGCGCTCTTTTTGAGGACTGAAAGGGACCAAGTATGAAAACACCTTCAGCGATTTGGTCAGGAGCAAAATTTGTTCGGTAAAACGGCCAGAGCTGGTTGGCTGTAATTGCACCAGCAACCCACAGGTGATCTGCAGACAGCAGGCAAAATTTCATTTTAATGAGCCCACATGGGACCCCAAAGTACCTGCTCGCACGAGAACCACCAGTCTGCATTGGATGTGCCGAGCAGCACCATATACTTTACTCACACTGTACTGGGGCTTCCCAGAACTGAAGGTTCTGATGCCTACTGGCATACGCAATTAGAGGGACTTAGTTAAATTTAGAACTTGAAATCTATTTAAGTACAAGTATCTTTATGACTAACCCATGGACATTATTCATCTCCAGTGTGTTAACCATGTTCAATTAGAAACTATTCATTTACTTAGTACTACAATGAAAATTTGTACTTACAAAATCTGATACCATAGTGACATTGCACTCTCTGCAGCTACTGGAACAAAGAGATCTTCACAACACCTGTAATGCTCTCAGACGGAGGCTAGGCTAGGAGCGTTGCCTCAAAATGCTCTCCCTGAGAGGATGGTGCTAACTGGCATGAGTCTTACACTCTGTTCACATTCCTGTTGAAATTTCTTCAGCAGCAGCTTGAAAGGGATGCAATGTTCCCTGCCACCTGGACTTTAATCGGCTGTTGGAGGCCTGTAGTGGCAGGCCATGGGTCGGCTTTGGCTGGCACTCACCGGGGTGCCAGTATGCGGCAGGCCACGAACCGGCTTTGGCTGGCACTCACCAGCATGCCAGTGTGTAGCAGGCCGGTGCCAGTGTGCGGCAGGCCACGGGTCAGCTTTGGCTGGCACTCACCGGGGTACCAGTGTGCAGTAGGTCACAGGCCAACTCTGGCTGGCACTAACCGGGGTGCCAGTGTGCGGTGCCAGTATGCGGCAGGCCACCAACCCGGCTTTGGCTGGCACTCACCAGCGTGCCAGTGTGCAGCAGGCCGGTGCCAGTGTGTGGCAGGCCGGTGCCAGTGTGCGGCAGGCCACGGGTCAGCTTTGGCTGGCACTCACCGGGGTACCAGTGTGCAGTAGGCCACAGGCCAACTCTGGCTGGCACTAAACAGGGTGCCAGTGTGCGGTGCCAGTGTGTGGCAGGTCACGGGCCGGCTTTGGCTGGCATTCACCAGGGTGCCAGTATGCGGCAGGCCACGAACCGGCTTTGGCTGGCACTCACCAGTGTGCCAGTGTGTGGCAGGCCGGTGCCAGTGTGCGGCAGGCCACGTGTCAGCTTTGGCTGGCACTCACCAGGGTGCCAGTGTGTGGCAGACAGGTGCCAGTGTGCGGCAGGCCATGGGCCTGCTTTGTCTGGCACTCACTGGGGTGCCAGTGTGAGGCAGGCCAGTGCCAGTGTGAGGTAGGTCAATGCCAGTGTGCGGCAGGCCACAGGGTGACTTTGGCTGGCACTCACTGGGGTGCCAGTGTGTGGCAGGCCGGTGCCAGTGTGCAGCAGGCCCTGCTGCATCTGCTGATGCAGGTGGCAGCTAACTGCTGATTAGCGCTCCACTGCAGACATCCCCAGGGCCTGCTGTCATGATTACACAAGTTCACACAGGCACCCACAATTTACATAGAATTATCCAGCTTGAAAACATCAGCACACGTGCACAGGCTGCAGTTTCCAATTGGTGCAAAGTACACTTCATCTCCACCATTCAAGACTTCAGTTAGTTCCATGAATGGGTAAAATACAGAGAACCAAAACACATATAATCTACTTGCAATATATTTACACAACAGGAATTCATTTTCACTTCCAAATTCGAATGTTTTCTGTTTACAGTTTAAAAAAAATCATTGACCTGTTCCTAATTCAGCATGACTAAATAAATAAAATAAAATAAATACAGCAGATATAATGAAAGTCTGATTATATATGGTCTGCTTCGAAACAGCAGCAGATTTAATGTGACTTAGAAGCCGGCTTTTGATTTGTAATGCAAAAAAAGAAACAAATCAAAGTGACTTTACAATTTATCATTTCATCAATTCATCATTCATTCACTTATTTATTGTGTGTTTTTTGTCATCTTGTCTATGTTCACTGTCTGCAGGGGCACAAATAAGCATTTCATTGTACATGGTACTTGTACTTGTACATACGACAATAAAAGAATTGAATTGAATTGAATTGAATAAATGCATTCCAGGCAAATCCAAGGCTAGGGAACCACCCCAACAACATGCTGCTATTAACATAAGAAACAAACCTCGTTTCCCACGCCAAAAAGGTCCCGTCAAAATCATCTCCCTCCAGCAAGCCTTGGGGTGCCTATATAAGTCACTTGGAATCTTGACCTCAGCGGAGTTAGCATCCCTGTACAGCAGAAAGACATTCATTCACTTCCTGGCACTTGATTAAAAATTGCTGCATGTCTGAAAGAGGAGGGCCCTGACTGTGTTTTTATGAATAAGCATGTGACAATGCTTGCACCTAAATTATAGTATTTCCATGTCATATGGTGTGGGTAATGCGAGAGCACTAGCCATAAAATGAAATCACAGTGGTATGCTAATAACACAGCTTAAATTAATTTAATTCATTACTTTTTAGCACGCAAGTAAAGATAGAAGAACTCTATTACTGATTGAGTAATTTTCAAAGGAAAATTAAGATCAAATAAATACAAACATTTTTAGTGGTTTTAAAGCATCCTGTGTGACAGCATGGTGCCTTTAGGGGATCTCATGCCCTGATAGTCAGGGCTCTGAGCCCCGATTGATACACGCAGCCCCGCTTGATACACGCAGCCTCGCTTGATACATGCAGCCCCGCTTGATACACGCAGCCCCGCTTGATGTACGCACTGTCGCCATGATCTCCCTACACTTTCTCTGGGCAGTCCCATTTGTTTTGTTTACTGTCATATGCTGCCTGGGAGCTATTTTCCATCTACAAGGATGGATGGATGAAAGCATATTTTGACATATTTTGTAAAGCACAAAAAATTGGACTTTGACTTCTCAATGGTGCAGTCAAAGTGAATGCCGGAAACAGGCCTAAGGTACTCTGTATAACCCCCCCCACACACAAGCACGCCTGGAATCACAAGGCATGGGCGTAGGAGGTCCAGAAGCCAGGGCGGCCTGGGAGAATGGACTGTACGTCCCTTTGGTTTAGTGGTCTGCACAATGACCGAGCTGCACGATATGAATAAACAATGCAGGTCTGCTCAGAGGCCCCGCTCTGCGTGGGTCATCTCAGGCTGCGCTTGATGACTGTGCACGTTGCCCCCCCACCCCTCCCAGCCGACCCAGCTCTGGGGTGGGGGGGCTTAATTAAGGGGGAGCAGAATGAACGCTGAGTAGTCCAGAGTGACGGGGACAGAACAGTGCAGTTTTGTGTCTGCAGAGAGAACAGTTTGGGGGGGGGGGATGGGGGGGGCCACATGACAGTGTGATGCGTCGTGTGACTTGGCAGGAGGAATGAAGAGGCGTGGAAGCTAGTGAGCCGTGCTAGGCACAAAGGTGACAGCCAACCTGAAGACCTTGTTCCCATTGCTCTAAGAGATTCCGCTGGTATAATATTGTTAGTATTATCCAATCAGGCATTGATGTGACCAACCTACTCTGAAATCCAGACCTACTCTGAAATCCAGGTTTACTTCTGCCAACAGTGCATAAACACCATCACCACTCCCTCAAGTTCAGCCACATGTCTGTGTGTCAGTATCTGAAAGACACCCTCAGAAATGATAAAGCATTCCAGTCGCACTCCACCTGGAATGCCACCAGAGAAGTGGTGTAGTTTATTGGAAATGTTTGCCTCACCAATGGCTTGAGACCTGACACTTGTAAGTGCAGGTTACCGTTTACTTTCAACGCAACTTACCGTTTCAAGTCTTAGACATACTCCTTTGACGATGACATACGCAGACAGATAGCCTGAGAATCAGTGGGACGAAACGTGACTCAGTATACTCACAAGCTCTCCATAACTACCATCCAAGGAGGTCATTTTAAACAAGAAAATGTCAGTCGGCCATGTTTGCCAGGCCAACAGCTGGTGTTAAGCAGCAGTGCGTGACAGTAAGTTTTATTAACCATATTTCAGAAAATATGACAGCATAACTGAACTTCAGATAAATCATTCAGTTCATTAATAATTCAGTCTATATTAAATAGCAGAAGTCAGATGTTTTGTCCATGAGAATAGCATCAGAGCTTTTATTGACAAAGACTTTTTCCAAATATTTGCTTTCTGTTTATTAATTTCAGAGTAGCAACTGACAGAAAAGAAAGCTTGTTCATGTCACACTGACATTCTTCTGCAGCCCAGTGATAGCATCTAACTCTGAGTACAGAGTGTTCTGCCCTCTGTAGACAGTGAGCTGAAGACACCCAGCCACATGGAGTGTCTGTTTCACACATTGTAGAGTTTTTGTGAGATATAGCTCCACCCCGCTCTATTCCTATTGGTGGATCTCCTAAGCCATATGACACGTGACAGCCAATACACAGTGAGTGCACATTGTAAGTTGATGAGCAAGGGATCGGCCTATGTCTGTCAGAGAAAATAAGCAGGAAGCACATGTGGAACAGAGTAGCCCTGAGCAGGAAGTCCATCTGAATGAGGAAGAGAGAAGGCTGTAAGATCATCTGAATTCATGCCGGCCACAAGAACAATGTGAATACTTAAGTGAAATGGACTCAGATGCCAGAGGCTAATTGCAAAACCACATTGTTATTTTAAAGCATTGGTTCTGACAAAGAAATGAATAAACTTGTTTGGGGAAGTAATGAGACAATACTGTCTGACAATACTGTAATCTAATGAAGCGGATATCTGCTGAAAAGGAAACCAGACAGCTGTGAATGGAATGAATAACTGGGTCATAGTGTTGATGACAACCTCTCTATACCAGACTGGAATTGGGTTTCACCCTTCGTGCTGCTGGTGACTGCTGTGTGCTGTCAGGGAATGTTTTCAGGTCGGGGTGCAGCCATGCATTCTGGGAATTCAGCTTAGTTTTATTTCACATGTGGGATTGACAAGCGCCCAAGATGCAAGCCCAGTCCTGCACGTCGGAGGAGAAAGCGAAGGAAAACTGGAAATGGTGGGATTCCATACGAAAGCCGAAGGGCATGTAAGAAGCCGCGGAGAAGGAGGCATGGAAGCCGCCGTGATGTTATAAGCCGAGAAAGTTTCATTCAGCCGAGCAAACGACGACAAGCGAAACGGACATCAGCGACGGAGACCTACTGATGAGTTAAACATGGAGGGGGTGAGGATTAGTGGGTCAGGAGGGCGTACGATGCTGCATGGCAGCGGTGAGAGCAGCTCACCCTGCCTGGCACAGATGGCAGCAAGGCTGAGGGCGTCCTCAGTACATTAAGGAAGAGCAATGCAGCGACACAGAAGCCACGAGTCGACCTCACTGATCAGACACGTTACCGGGTACCTGCAAGTCATCTATGGGCATTTGGGACTGCAGGATGTGCAGACTGGATGCATGTAACGGTGCAGGCAGGAGCGACGCATGCACAACGACGCAGAGAAGTGCTAATTGGCAAATAAATAATACAATCAACTATACATGAAGCAAGAATGAGAGACGCCCAGGGCAACTTCTAATAACTGGGTAGGAGGATCGCAAGGGTGTTTTCAAAATCAAATTATCAAAAGGGAATTTTGTCCACTTATATTGTTGTTGTTCCCACGTGTTGCAACAGTCATGTTATAGAAATGTAATGCATGTATTACAAGGACATTAAAAATCCCAAAATCAAATTCCAGACATTAGACAAATTTGTACTGTAAGTAATAAGATTAAGTAAGGTTTTTGTATAACAAAGATAGCTTTATTATTTAACCCAAATAAATAGTCACGCTCAGTAGGGAAATTGCTGGGTCTAGTGAAGCAAGTATAGCAAGAGAGTGGCTAAATCTCCTCACTGAAAACGACCTTCTCCTGCACTGTTTTCCTTCAGTATTATAAAGTCCTTCCCAAAAACGGCACACTTTGTACCACAGCGATGGCACAGTGATGACACGCGACGGATCGCTGCAGCCCCATTCAGCCGGGTCAGACGATCCCTCTAGCTCCGCGGCTCATTACAGCCCGGCTGCGGTTGCCGTGACAACAAAATAAACAAAAACAATTTCAAAAAGCCACAAATTCTTAACGGTCCTTACGTAACTTGCCACCAATCGGTAGGTTTTTTGTTTTGTTTTTTTTACAGGGTGTCAATACCCGATACGATTCACATGGAGTGAGATGCAGACAAGCACACAATAAAAGACACCCAGCAGGTCTGTCTGGAAGCCAGACTGATATAAAGCTTTTCATTAAATTCTCCCTTAAACTGTAGCTGCCAGCATCAGACTGCCTGGCATATATCTTAAATAGCATGCTTGGCGCCACCCCAGGAAGCCACCTCTGGGATTGTGAGACCAACATAACCCAAATATCCAATTAGACCTTAAATAGCTGATCCTAACCCCATTAAACTGGAAGATTTCTATGAACTCTGTCAAGACAGAGGGAGCCTCTGGTGAGCTTGCATTGTCTAGTGACTTGGCATGCATTTCGATGTAAGAATTTGACGTGGCCTCGGATTACCAAACGTTACGGTCTAAGTCATGCCGTAGGTCTAACTCAAAGTCAGTCATGCCAGATAAAGCCCAAGGCTTTCAGCCTTTCACGCAAATATTTGAGGTGAACTTCGCTCGTAGCTAGAGGACCCCCCTGTAATCACCCTCTAGACACTGACAACATGTTTCCCAATAAAATATTCAAGGATCCTTACCACTGCCCAGCTGGTAACTGACCCCTCCCTCTCAGGACACTGACATGGCTGCTTCTGCCAATATCATAGCTGAAATTGCCAAGCCACGTGGCAGCCCCCACCTCAAGGAGGGCTTGAGAGGGAGCCGGGAGAGAGGCAGGAGGTGATTGGGAAGAAGAGGATTGAAAACCTGTGCGTGTGACAGCAGGCAGGAGAAGCAGACATTCACAGCCATATGCAGGAAAAATCGCAATGCAATGCAGATCTCTTTGACCTTACTGTTACTATGGCAGCAAGAACTCACCATGTGCCAGGAAACCTTAAACACCCAAGCCAATCTCCAGGCCAGCGGTGCACTCTGCTCCCATCTGTGCCAGGGTTGAGCAATCTGCTTTGAGCGTGGGGGGAGGATGGACTCCTGTAGCCACCCCCACCCCCACTGGTGCCGGGTACCTTCAGCAGATGTGTTATATCGCAGACGTCTGTGGAGATCTCTTTTATTTCTTTGTGGTTATGGTGAATACATGTCCATCTTCTTGGAAAGGTGTGGCTAATGGAGTCACAGCACAGGTGCTTTTAAGGTTGAGCAGAACTGTAAGGAGACACAATCCCACCTGTTTCTGTGATCGCATAACCCCACAAGGGACTAAGTATATCCAACACAAAGAATTATGCAACACTATATGCATTTAACAATCTTTTTGTGACCCGTGTGCTTTTGCAAAGCTTTAAGCACAATACAAGCGCAGTCATGAAATGGCCAGTTGACTCTCGAACTGGGCCTCAGTAGAAAAATGAGAAAATCCCGCCCCCGCTTCCTGGAAGCCCTTTTGTTGTTGTAACTCTCACCTAACTAAGTTGGGCTGTTCCCGGATCCAGGAGTTGTTTGTTCTTCTGGTCAAGGATAGAAGAAAGAAAACAGGGTGGAAAAAAGAAAAACAGACACGTAATCTTCTCCTGGCTTGTATCTCCTTCTGCAGAACTTCAGCCTTTCAATGACAGTGTCCGCAGTGGAGGTGATGGGACAGGCCTGCATGAAGACTTGCATGAAGTAATCTGGAGGTTCATACCTGTGAATGATTTCACGGGCGTACTTGTGAATTAACATAATTTCAGTTTGACCTGGTGAATAAAATGACCTTATTTGCTTATTGTAAACTGAGATAATGATAAACATACCCTTTAATCTAAAGAAGAAGCTCTGTATTGGCTTGGTATGTAGCCCCCTGGCCTGCACCTCTGGGGTTCTGCAGTGTCTTGGCTTGGTATGTAGCCCCTTGGCCTGCACCTCTGGGGTTCTGCAGTGTCTTGGCTTGGTATGTAGCCCCATGGCCTGCACCTCAAGGGTTCTGCAGTGACCTTGAACTGAGTGTCTTTGAAATGAATGACTTGAAAATGAATAAATTAAGGCCCAGAGCATCATTTCATTCATCCAGTCATGCAAAGAGAGTTACAAAGACCTGGTCTGAAAAGCACAGGCCCAAGAGAGCTACATAAAAGAAATGATTATGCAAAGAGAGGCTAAACAGGTGTCACCTCCAGCCCACCTTACTGTCCCCTTCCTAGTGTAAGCCGAGTCACACCTGTTACTCATTTGTCATGCCTCTCGTTCCTAACCTTCATGTTAATCACTCCCAGCTGTCTCTCGTTAGCTCCCTCATTAGTCTCATATATATGTGCTTCCCAGTCCTGTGTTCCCCAGTCCAGTCATTGAAGTCAGTCCTTGTGTTGTCAGTGCCTCGCCCAAAGTAAATTCTCCTTTCAGACCCCTTGCAGTCCAGTTTGTTTCCCTGTTCCCGTCTGACCCAATAAAGTCCCTTTCGTTTTAAGAACATAAGAAATTTACAAACGAGAGGGGGCCATTCGGCCCATCAAGCTTGTTTGGGGTGAACTTAACTAGTAGCTCAGAGTTGTTAAAATCTTATCTAGCTCTGATTTAAAGGAACCCAAGGTTTTAGCTTCCGCTACACTAGCAGGAAGA
>JAODJU010000079.1:1926587-1937616 GCA_026776725.1 Gnathonemus echidnorhynchus
GGGGGGGTGTGTGTGTGTGTTTGTGTGGGGGTGGGGGGGGTTCGTGACCTCAGTTTGTCTCCCTCTCTGACTGTGGCCCCCAGGCCTACCAGCCTGCTCTGGGCTGCTGACTCAGAGGCTCTGCAGATGGTCGGCTGTGACCAGACGCTGAGACGTCCACCAGGAGCAGGGTGAAGCTGAGAACCACCCCCCCACCGGACAGGAGGCACCTTACAGCAAAGATGGATCCATCAGTTTTTACATCAGAGCTTGAGAAATCAACAGTTCCTTCATGGCTTTACTTTTTAATTTTATGAGGTTTCTTCCTCCTTAGAGAATCCCAAACGTGTCACATCCATCTGTCCATCAATTTCTCAGATTCCACAGAGTCATAATCACCCTCTAACTAATAAAGATGCTGCCTGTGAATGCGTACATAGATCATTCCATCAGTGACTCAGATGCTTCTAGCAGGCTTGGAGCGGGCTGGGATCTTCTCAGCATTCCTCGGATGCCCACGGAAATCCAGGGAGTCGCCGGACAGGGGAGCGTAAGGCATTACACACTGGCACTGCAAGATGCATCATGCGATTACCTCACACCTCTTAGTGAGAGTAATTAACAATTAGTGGGTGAATCAAACTTCCGTTACATATACCCGAGCGTGTGAAGTCTCTGGCATTCACGCTACCTTCACAGAGCATTCACGCTGCCTTCACAGAGCATTCACGCTGCCTTCACAGAGCATTCACGCTGCCTTCACAGAGCATTCCACAGGCCTCGCGCCTCAAGTCTCTGAAGTGCCGTTCAGAAGTGACTTCGGCACCAGAAATTCACAGCAGCCTTTTAGAAGGCAACCAGCAGGATAGAATGAACGGCAAATAAATGTAAAATCCTAAACTCTGTGTGGGCCGGCATGCTAGCCTGATGTGCCAAACTGCATGTGACGTAACGAAGAGTAAGGAATCCGAATGAACAACTGTGTGAAAGACCTTCATATCCGCACCATAAACCTGGAATTAAACCCAGAGTTACGAGCATGTGGGCATGACCATGGGTGGCAGGTAGGGCCATCGAATAGACATCCGGGGGGGGGCATCATGAGCTACTTCAGGTTTTACAAACTCATCCAGCTGTTTCACTTTAACATTAGTGACACGCGCATGATTATAGGAGACTGACCGATCAGCACACAGCAACAACTCAGTGCTTAAGGGTCATTTTAATCGAAATTGTTGAAATGGTAGTTTACAAGCCCAGTCATAGGTCATAGTGCCCCCCGCCCGATGCGGATTAGGCGGGCACCCCAGTGGCAGGGTGAATCTTTGCCTGGAGAGCGCACTAAGTAGAGCCCTGACCTGCCCCAGCAGTGGGGTGTCTTGCTAGCTGTTCGCACACTAAGTAAATGGGAAATTGGTTTTTGGTTAAACTGTAATCCGCTTCCTACTGAGAAATGAACCGCTTTGCTGGAAATTCTGGCCGTCCGCCCTTTTCTCACCTCTGTCCACCCGCACCGCGGATACCTGGCCGAGGTCATGGGCTCTTTGTCGCTGTGGGTCGCTGGTCCCTCCCCCCATCAGGCCCCACCCCATTCTGTGAGAGATTCTCAGGGATCCACGGTGACTCTACTGCCCTTTTTAGGCCACCGGTGCTGGAGGATTGCATAGATTTCGTGGGTCAGCACCCCTGCGGCATGCTCCCAGACAGGGGATCAGGGTAGGGATTTGCCGAAATCCAGGGGGGGCGGTGCCTGTGGCCCGTGCCTGTGTCCCTGTGCCTTTGTCCCTGATGTGACCAAACACAAGCTGCGCCGGACCTGGCCAGGAGGACATGTTCATTAAAAAATACACAGGGTGCTGGGAAACCAGCACAGGCGCCAAAAACGAATGTCACAGAGAAGGAAGCCCCCCTGAAGCAGAATGTGAAGTCATTCATTTAAAGACAACCACAAGACTGCCACCGTGTGACCTTTGACCTTTCCTAATATGTTACCGAGAGCAGTTTAATTGTTCAGTGTGTGTCACACAGCCTAAAATGACATGAAGTCCAAAACACAAACAGCCAAAGGAGGACTAACCTACAAGAAGAACATTTTATCCCTTCAGAAATGCATGAACGACAAGTTAATTACACCTCTGAAGCTTGTAAGTATCTGACGATCGGAACACAAAAGCACTTTTCAGGGAGCTGGTGGAGTGGGAGAGAATCCCGTGATTCAATGCCAATTCAGTGCCAGGGCACCAAAGTGCACAACTGCTCTCCCCAGAGCAACAACAGAGGCTGCGCGGGTTTTCACACGCATCATGAAGCTGATTAAGCGCCCTTATGGGAAACATGAAGCAGATGGGATCTGACTGGTGCAGCCTGGTTGACCAATCAGGTATGAGGTTGATTTGAAAGCACATATACTGCAGTATACTTAGTGGTGTAGTGTAATACTACCACTGCCCTGTACTGGAAAAGTGATTCTACATCCTTATTTGACGTTTTATCTGTGTCTAATTCATGTGTGACCTATTCTCTGCTTTATTTCCAGCCCTCCACAGCAGATTAAAGCAGGTTTGACTGCCTAGAACATTCCTTTTTCTCCTGTCGTGGACTGTTACGGTCTCACGCCGCTCAGAAAATGTCAAATGGCAAAGGTTTTACGCAGCGCCAAAGTGATACTGGGTTTGTTTTCCGCTTCATATTGTGTCAGTTTTTTATGCTCTGAATTCATTTGCCTAAAACTGCCGCTGGAAAAAGTAACGCCAAAGCAGCGATACAAAAATTAGTTATGAGTATGTCACCTGAGATTGTAGGCTGCGTCATTGCCAGGTTGGATCGCACGAAACGTCACAGTAACTCCATTTGAAAGTGTCCTCAGATACTTGGTGCAAAGATAGACTAAGACGTCTCTAAAAGATCGTGTTAGATCCTGATCATCTTCCTGCTACAATCTTGTTTTGATGACCTGGAGAGCCTATCCTGGAGGCTATGGGCTCAAGGTAGGGAACAGGATAGAAAAATAAAATTGACCTATTCCTGAGCGCAGTCAATAACAAATGGTGCTGCTGTTTTGGCGAGGGTCACCACAGTCAAAACACAGGCATCTAACTACATTTAATCATTTACCCAAGTCACAATGGCCTGCAGCCTTACTTAACTTTAATAAAAGGCGATTCTATTTATCCATCATCCACTTATGTTGGCCAGGGTGACGGGGGGCCTTGAGCCAATGACAGAACCCCACACCGGGCACAGGGCAGAGATACACCCAGGGCAGGGGCACACCCAGGGCAGAGGTACACCCAGGGCAGAGATACACCCAGGGCAGAGATACACCCAGGGCAGGGGTACACCCAGGGCAGAGATACACCCGGGCAGGGCAGCAGCCTTACATACACATATCTCATAAATATCAGCATAATTTTATGTTTTTGCTGCTGACAGGTATTTGAATTATGATTATTTCTTTCAAGGTCACACAGCAGGGTGCCTCCGCTTTAATCCTGCTCAGCGTAATTAGCCTTAGCTCAAAGTTCATCCAGGCATAACTGGCGTGGGATGTGGGAGTTCACCTGTCAACGTTCAGAGGCATTTTCCTCCATGTTTTGCGGTGATAACTGACGGTGTCTCCACACTCCTGAACTGGCATGGAGACAGACAGGGAGCCCCGCCCACAGAGAGCCGGTGTTTTCTGCATCCAATCAGAAATGGGATACGGGCATCAGGTGAGCTCCCAGAATCCTTCCCTTCCTGCTTCCATGGCAGGGGGGGATCAGCACACGCCTGCCGCCAGTTGCCGCGGATGGAGATCTGCTGCCCGCGCCATCTGTGCCACCTACCAGCGCCGTCTGTACTGAGCGGGACCCACAGGCTCCTCCAGGCTCCTTTGTGGAATCTCAAGGGACGGTCAGGCCCCCCCTGCGCTAGCCGTCATCTCCATGGCAACTGCGGGACCAGAGGTCATAAATTCTATGGGAAGTCAGTATGAACAAGGGACTAGCAGGGAGCGGCTGGGTCGTAATGAGCCACAGGGGTACAGCCTGTGTCACAAACCGCATGCAGCAGAACGGCACTGGAAAAAAGGAAATGTCACGACTCCCACACGGCGGCCACACAGAACACATGGACCAGCCAGCCTCTTAGTGAACTCCGACCTGATTACCTCATATGCAAATCAGCCCCACCCAGTGGCCGAAATGGCACACAGCACATGTTTCATGTGTAGCTTTGAGGGGGACTCTGCGTGAAATATTTAAAGGTGATCCATATATTTTCATACCAGTTCAACTCCCCTGTATTTCTCAGCCTTCAAAACCAAGGTGTGCTAAAGACAGCCAGCGGAGGCATTTCAGGGGTAGTCATCCAGAATACCGCGGTGTAGGGTGTCTGCATGTAGGAGCGCAGACCGGAAATCAGGTCAGGGTGCTCGGACGTCTGCCATGTTGTCTGGAAGGCCACCAGTGCCTCTAACGCATTTTTGTTCACCATCATTGCACAAATTTTACCCCCGCCTCCCATTCGGGACGTGATGGTGCTATGAAGTCAAAGCAAAGCCAGCAATGGCCAGTGTTGTGTGAGTCGGAGACATTTGGGGGGGCTTCTCCTTCAAATGCCGCCCACCCAGCCCACGCGTGAGTGAATCATTCACCCAGGGACGCTCACCTGCGAGAAGACTTGAGTGACCGTCTACGGCCGGCGTCCATTGAAAAACAACAACAGTTAATGAAAAAAGGAAGTCTGTTAATAAATCATGAGGAAATCCCAGGAGCTTAGTGGAGACTGGCACCTCCATCTGGCAAAAATGTGCTACAAAAAAAAAAAATCAGGGATGGGTACACATTTAGTGGTGTTCCCTTACAAGCACATCCAGATCAGAGACTTTTAATTTTATTTTGTGTCACGGGATCTAATTAACTGGATGTGTTTTTCACCAAATGATGACAAAGAAAGTCGTCTGGCTTTGAGATGCATCCTTACTCCTCCTAAAAAGCTTTGTGGAACTCTTAATTACTTCAGAGTTACTCTTTGAAAAACCAATGGTAAACTCTGCATGAACACCTGAACAGATAGCTAACCATACAAACGTCAGAATGTCATTTTCTCTCTGTCACATTAAAAGTCCTTATTAGTTGCCTTAGTCACTGAGTAGATAAGCAGACTGTAATATGGAAACTGTAACTTACTGCATAAGCAGATCATTGTGTTCCATGTCTAGCTGGCCACAGTTCCTCTTTGAAGTCAGCGAATTTTGCACCAATGCTTTTAAAAACAAATGAAGAGGGAAATGACTCATGTCACTCTTGTCACAATGAGAAGTTTCCATGTCTCACAAGACTTAACCAGTGGCCCCTGACTAGACTTCAGCGGTTTGAAAACATCCCTGTCATGTACGAAGATTTAGGCAGCGGACACCCGACGAAACCTGAGGTGACTGACTCCTCACTGTGTAAATAAAGAGATACCCCCCCTTTTTCTGAACATGGAAACTGACACAATAATTCAATGTGATAAATGGAGAGGAATGTGCATTTTGACACAGCAGCAGTGAATAAGTTAGCCATTCGCTAATCGGGAAAAACAAACACACGAAATCCACCCTCCAAAAAGCAAATATTGAATTTTGCCCACATGTAATGTTAACAGAAGCACAGAGGTACTTCATCTAATCTTGATCCATTGCACAGTCTACATGTATCAGGTAAACCATGTCTGCACAAGATTTACATGTTTTGTTTGTAGCACATTTTAGACACCCCCCCACCATAGAGTGTAGACCATGCTCAGTAACACGCCTGTATTTTTTATATTCTACTGGTCCTAGCTATATATCACACATCAGTTTGCCAACCGCATATATACAGTGTAAAAAAACACGTACAATCTGTATTCGTATTTAATGAGGTACAGAGTACTGTAAATGTTATATCCTTAACATTATGGGTATGTTTATATTGTGTCCATTGCTCTCCATATGAATCCCCATATTCCTTTTCATATTGTGTATATTCTACATGCTTGACATTGATCTATGTGTAGAAGAAGCCCTTTTAAATGTCTGAGGGCTCTGTGTGCTGGTTCACTGGGAAGCCTCCTCAGATGCTCACCCTGTTCAGGCTGAGATGGGTCTGGACATTGGCTTGGTGGGTAGACCTCGGGGACAGAATGGGCTGAGGCAGGGTGTCTGTGAAAGAGGCTGTCAGCTTCCCAGGAGGCGTTCACACGGCGTAGACCACGCACCGCCATCAGGCGTTCATACGGCATAGACCACGCACCGCCATCAGGCGTTCATACGGCATAGACCACGCACCGCCATCAGGCGTTCACACGGCATAGACCACGCACCACCATCAGGCGTTCACACGGCTTAGGCTACAGACCGCCATCAGGCGTTCACACGGCATAGACCACGCACCACCATCAGGCGTTCACACGGCTTAGGCTACAGACCGCCATCAGGCGTTCACACAGCATAGACCACGCACCGCCATCAGGGCACTATTCCCAGACCACAATTAGGACTTTGGGCCCTTATTTTCTTTCTGGGACCTGGACAGATGAGCACGTGGGAAAGTCTGTGTTTATTTTATCTGGGCTGAAGAAAGCCGATCATGTACCCCGACTTACAGTAAACATTTAGTCTAGAGTATCTGTTGTTACGGTTGTAATAATACCCTGTGAGAGGCCATCCATCAGGTAGCGGCTGAATGGAATGGATCTCCACCCTCCTGTTTGTCTGCCTTGGAGCCAGTGGGTGCTCTGGAATCCATCTTCACTCTGCTGGACGTGGAAAAAGATGTGACAGTCATGACCTCAATACACTTCAGCAGATATCAGGCAGCGGCAGGCCTCTCCTTCTTCAATCAATGAAGAAATAAAACAAAAACAAAAGTGGATTCCCTGATGCTGAGATTAGTTCTGCCATTTAAGCGGTTGCCATGGGTAACAGATCCAGCATCCTCTACAATATATTTCCTGTAGCATTAGGATGACCCCATTAATAAGAGATTGGAGCCTGTCTTTGCCAGCACAACTAAAGAGGCCAAGGCGCCTGTCACGGCATGGACTTTGTCCAGTGCCACTAAGAGCAGCCTGGCCAACATTCCCCTGACACAGGGCTGCCTTAAAGAGAAGGTCAAAGGTCAGACTGAACAACCACTAAACGCCACCTTAATGAAGCGCCCTGCATTTACTTCCTGCAGTGTCGAGGTCTGGATTCGACATTCCGACACACTCCCAAGGAGGCCTGCTCTGCCCTACCTGTGCCATGTTCGCCCCTAGCCAAAGGTCTTTTGTTTGCTTGGAGGTACTGAAACGTTGTCCAGCTGCCCAGTTTCACCACCCCTCCCCCAGTCCGTGAGACGGTGGGGCTTGGATAAGCATGTAAATACGTCTACATTTACGGCATTTAGCAGACGCTCTTTTCCAGAGCGACTTACAACCAGTGCTTTGTAGTCTATGACTGTTCTTCGATCTATAAGCTAGACCTAAAAATCAACAACTGTCATCAAGATCAAGTTAGCGCTAAGAACGTTTTATATTACAAAACCTTGTCAGGAAAAAGCAGTGCACAGGAAAAAAATGTTAGTGGGACTTTTTTTTTTAATAGAGAGAGTGGACAGTCGGGGGGGTATTAGTCTCCTTGAAGAGGGGGTGTCTTCAGATGATGCTTGAAGACAGGAAGGGACTCGGCCGTTCTTATGGCAAGAGGAAGTTTGTTCTACTACTGAGGAACCAACACTGCAAAAAGTCTTGATGCATGTTGTCCTCTTTTAACTGTATACCACACCTAGTCTGCCAGAATTCGCCGGGGATTTGAAGGAGGCTTTTAAAGGGGGTGGATTTAATACCATCAGTTCTGTAGCGTGTGAGAGACACAGATAACATTCTGTGAGTAATAGCTTAGAGGTTTATTGTGCTGCTGAAATAATGTTAAAATATAAGGAAAAATAAAGAAATAGGCAGCAATGCCAAGCTGTTATAAAGGGAACAGACAGCTTTAGAAAACCTGTCAGTCTGCGGCAGAGAGAATCGGTCTCTGAGGTACACAATCCACAGGCGACTAGGAGAGCGACCAGGACTGCCTGCAGGGGGCAGGAAAGTGAGCAGGACCGCCTGCAGGGGGCAGGAAAGTGAGCAGGACCGCCTGCAGGGGGCAGGAAAGTGAGCAGGACCGCCTGCAGGGGGCATGACCGTCAGTGTGACAGTTAGCGAAGGCCATCTTGGTTATTTCATAACAATTTTTCAGAAATAATAATTATTATTACTACTGACGATTCTGATGAAGACAGCAGGGGTGGGGGTGCAGCATATTTTCTGTCGACAGCCAGACAGGGAGATTTATCAAAAGCATCTATCACAAAAACTGCCATGTTATTTATAACTGAGGGAGCTTTCACAGGCCAGATGTCCGTATACCTGGATTGTGGGCTGGCTCTCCAGCCTGTGAGGATGACACTGGCGTATTGTGATAATCCCAATAAAAAGGCAGTTTGACAGAGCCCCAGTTTAGACAGCGAGATGACAGTGAGTCTCTGCAGTGAGTCACTGCAGTGCAGTGCTTACACACAGAGGTAGAGACTGAGGCACTGAGTCTCAGCTAGAGTCATACACGAGGCTGACTCCTGGGGTATAGAGTAGCGGGCCCCAGGCTTGTGCCCCCCGCCCCCCCATTTTCACTGGCTCTGAGCCAACACGGTTTTCCTAAATTCATGTGATGTCACTGCATTCGGCTGTTCCCCAAATTACACATATATGCATGAAAAATAGCCGCCCGTCCATCGTTTATCCATTTATTCATCCGGGCAGGATGTCAGGCCATCACAGGGCATGCATACAATCACACGCCACAGGCAACGTACAGATGCAGAGCAGCCTGGCCACATCGCTTTGGACTGCAGGAAAAAACAGAAGCATCAGCTACTGCATGAGGGGAGCAGAAGAGGGAGTTGAACCCCCAACCCTGGAGGCAACAGTGCTGCCCAGAGAGCCTCCTTCAGGCAAACATGCTGTTTTGCATTTCTCCATTTCAGACTCCCCACCCATTTCACAGTGAGCCCCTAGAGAGTGAGACAGTCAGTATAAACCTGAGGTGAAGACAATGATAACTGCAAGTTACACGGCATGAGACACTGCAGAAGAGCAAACTGTTTGGTATTCAGCACAGAATCACAGAGAGCCACATCCAGTCACGCCTCCGGCAGACAGGCCGTCCTGATGCAGCCGGGAACACAGATAAATAAGCTCAACATCTCTCTACCATCTCAGAATATTCTTAGAGACATTGGACTAAATGAAAAGCAGAAACCATAATTACTGCCTCTTAATAGAACAGCAAGAAGGCGTTTTCAAAACAAAACAGCCTAATTACTTCCAGGGTATTCCATCCTTCTGAGACAGGTGACCTTTGCATCTGTTCTGATATTGATCCACACGCTTCCCTGGATTGGAGCAACCGCCCCACCCCCACCCCCACCCCCACCCCAGAAGCTCTCTTCTGTGCCAGCACTCGCTGAGATGGACGATGTTAATAATATTGGCTTTTCATTGGTTCATTTTTGCCTTTGAGGCTTTTCATACTTCCTGAATTTCTCTGTTAAGTGGTTGAACAGTCTCTCGGAAGAAAGAGCACTTTAATATTTAACAGTGGAGCTTATTAGTTTGTAGCATTTCTCTATAGCAATAAGAAAAGATATGTGGACTGTGAAATTGTGGACAAGTTATTAGGATGAATTTAGAATCGCTCGGAACACCTGAACAAGTTTGGGTGGGCTGCTCTTTGGTGTTAAACACACGTTGTCCAGTTAGTTGATTCGCCGTCACACTTCCTTGCACTGTCCAGGTCTCTAGCACCGTGTAGGAAATCAGCATTAATGAAAAACTTTTATGAAAGCCACATTATGTGGTTGGTGACTGTTGTTTTTTTCCCAAATGTTCTCACCAGTATGGCCAGCAGCTGCAATACAGCCCACTTATATTGTTTGCTTTTCTGAGAATGTAGATGCATAAAAAACGACTTGGAGACAATTACGGGAACCGCTGCTTCGTAACCACAAGCCGCGCCACACCCACCTCTGCCTGGATATTACTGCCCCCCCGGTAAAACTGTAACTGCTTAAAGTGAAGGTGCAAGGCCAACAGCGTCTGTTAATAGATCCAAGGTAATTTACCATGCAGCCTCATGAACTCCTATTAAATGATAATCATAATACAAGACGGCAATGCCGGCTGTCTGCAGCCCGTAGGCGTACAGGCGTGCGCGGAGTAGAAGGTGAACAGACGGTGAGGAGGTCAGCATGTCTTTCCCTTGGCTGGTACAAACCGACCACTGCGTGAGGATTTACAGCACGCAAAGGGGTGAGGTCACAGTGGGCCGTGGTGCGTCACGAGTTCGCCTGGGCTTCCCCTTGGGAGTGTGACCGAAGGGCCAAAACATTTATCGGGCAGCCTGTTGTCATGTCAGAATCGACAGCCATCAGAGCAGCACCGAATATAACCTCACTGCACTCCTGGCTGCCAGCTGCCTCTGTCCACTTGACCTTAGACCCTCGGAAAACTGCATTTCCCTGCAGCATGTTACAGCGGCACAGGCCAAGGCAATGCTAGCAAAGTGCGTCACGCTAACAGAAAAGCGACAGGACTGCAGCAGCCTGTGGCCAAACAGCCCAAAATACCATAACCCTCTGCGGTAGTCAGTCGGTAGCTCGTAGCAGCAATAGATGTGGGATGATATGATGAGTGTGAATCTGATCAGGCTTGCTTGTGGTAGCATGGAGTTATCTTTATTATCGAATGTGTACTTTCTCTGTAAGCGTCTTTGAGTTCATGTAAAAGCGCTATATAAATAACATTATTATTATTATTATTATCTATTTTATCAAATTTTGAACATCCACACCCTGACTCCTGAATAACCCTAACCCATCTGGTTTGTGCCAACCATCCAATTCAGTGCTGCGATGGGAAATTTTAAAAAATATTCTGTGCCCTACTAGACATCTTCTACAAAACACTGTGATAAAACTATGTTGACTGAAATGACAGAAAGGGGGGGGGGGGGGGGGTG
>JAODJU010000079.1:1937716-1963181 GCA_026776725.1 Gnathonemus echidnorhynchus
AAAGGGGGGGGGGTGTAGGTGAATTTCACTTTATTTACTGGAGACAGAGACACAGCGACACTTTCGTGCCGGTTAATTCCACAGAAAGGCAGGGCCCTTTCTGAAAGGGTGAGATTAAGCCCACATTCCCTGACCTTTTTCCAGTGTCCCAGAAAATTACCTTAAATAATGAAGACAATCCCATTTGGACTGCACTGCATCATCTGCACTGCATGGTGTTGCTACAGTACGTTGCTGTCCCTGGTGAATTAACTGACATTCACATTTTGGCAAGATAAAACCTCACAGGGCTCTCTGTAAATGCCTTTTTACATAATCATGTAGTTGGCTGGAAAAGTATATGACCGATTTACAATGTTCCGGAGTCAGTCTGTTCTGGAATATTTGCTCGTATATGTAACATATCATCAAATAATGCTATACTGTCAGAGACAGTGATACTTCTTCATGCAATAGAGACTTTATTCTAATACACATTAAAAACTAATGTAAACCAAACATAAAAAATTAAAATAAAAGGAATCTTTGCTTTGAAAAGCCAAAATTATCCTTGTACCACTCCTGTTGAATGCTAACATGTTAAATCTTTCTGGTTATGAATTTAGGCTGCCATCTAGTGGCTGGAAGGTGGAACAACCAAAAGGTAAATACTTTTCTTCCAGCCCTGATGAATGTAATGATGTTAAGCTATCTAAAGCAACAGTGCGTGTCCTTTTTATTGCATGGCGTTTTCGAGCTCATGAACATTATTATGGACAGTGTGGTTGCCCTTTTTCTGATAATCCAGGAACACTAATGGTCCCACAGTCGGCGCACGGAATCATAAAAGTTTGAATACATGTGATAACAAGCACAGCGTTTTACAAGAGACCCGGTGAGCAAGATTAATCAGCAACTCACCTGTTAATCTTAAAACAGCAGTGACTAACCCTGAACAGCGGCCAACATGCAATTCAGCATTGCCTGTCCCCCCGCCCCCCACAACCCGGCCAGCAGCGCCCGATGGTCTCTGTCCTGGTGAGCTCTGGATATGGGTCCCGGTGGGACGCTGTGCGAGATGAATCAGGAGGTGGATGATGGGCTTTTTAGGTGATTTGTGATGCTGGTGAGCGCCGGGGCCAGGAAGACGTGCACAGAGCAATTTGAAATGAATTAACAAGCAGCGAATATGTCACAAGGCCGTAAATGAGCTCCGAGCAGCAAGAGGGCGCCATAGAGCAAACAGAGCAAAGTGCCACAGCAGTCAGCTGACATGCAGGGTCCTTCCCTCTGCCCATAAATAATTTATGCTGTTTATAATCTGCTGAATATAACCACACCATCAGCCCGATCCCTTCATCATATCGTTATGATTACGTATCTTACGGAAAGTAGCTCCTGATATCGTATATGTTTTATATCATAGCAGAGTCGTCGTTTTATGGCACTTAGCGGTTGCTTTTGTTCAAATCAATCAATAAATGACACGGCTGGCTGTGTCAGTGAAGCTTCTAAGCATCTCGCTCAAGGGGACAGCAGGATGTCCTTAAGCGTCGAGATGTTTTCTTTTCCCCTCAGCCGGTTTTGTCTTACCGGGTAGTATGAAATAGCATACTCAGAAAAAATAGCTCCTGCCTGCCCTCCTGCCTGCTCACCACAACCTTGCCGTCACCCCCCTACCTCCACCCACTCTACCTACTCAAATTACATAACAGCTTGGCACCCCTTCACACTGGAAACGCCAGGCCTCTGTCAAGGTGGGCTATTTTTACACGCCATCGCCCAAGGTGTTGGGAGCAGAATCTACATGTCCTTTTCTCATAAGCAGCTCTATGGGAGGCACCTATGAAGCTCTAACCTGCATCTCATTACAATAGCTCATCTAAGGCGGCAACAGCACCATCTGCAGCAGCGAAGGGTTCTGCCAATCGACTGCAATCCTGGCAATATGGACACTTCACAAATAAGACAGACTGGCGGAGGTGCCCACTGAACACGAAGGAGATGGCAAACCCAGATGTTCTAGATCAATGTTTCCCGATCCGGTCCTTTGGGACCCACAGACGGCCCAGGTTTTTGCTCAATCTGAGCTCCCTGTCAAACAGTCCATGTTTTTGCTCCCTCTGAGCTCCCTGTCAAACAGTCCATGTTTTTGCTCCCTCTGAGCTCCCTGCCAAACAGTCCATGTTTTTGCTCCCTCTGAGCTCCCTGTCAAACAGTCCATGTTTTTGCTCCCTCTGAGCTCCCTGTCAAACAGCCAATGTTTTTGCTCCCTCTGAGCTCCCTGTCAAACAGTCCATGTTTTTGCTCCCTCTGAGCTCCCTGTCAAACAGTCCATGTTCTGCTCCCTCTGAGCTCCCTGCCAAACAGTCCATGTTTTTGCTCCCTCTGACCTCCCTGCCAAACAGCCAATGTTTTTGCTCCCTCTGAGCTCCCTGCCAAACAGCCCATGTTTTTGTTCCCTCCCAGCTCCCCGAGCAAAAACATGGACTTTTTGCAGGTCCTCGGGGATCAGATTGGGAAACACTGTTCTAGATAGTTATGCTTTCATAAAAGGTAATAAGAATTTTGAAGATTCCGGGGGGGGGGGGCAGCCTAAAGAGCATCCAAAAATGACTCCTTACTATCTGTGCTTTTAAAATAGTCAGAAATGCAGCTCAGTTTGGGCGGCTTGGTAGCTCAGCAACCAGACACCTTCAGGCAGGAGTTTGGAGGCAGATCAGCCTCAGGCCCAAATCTGCATGAATTTGCATGTCAGCCCGGTGTTCATGGAAATTTCCCCTCACAATCCAGCTAAATGCTCACTTCGGATGACGGATGACTCTATGAATAAGTGTGTGATTATTCTAAGAGGTCTCCTGTCCAGAGTGTCCCACATCTTCAGGACAGCGTCTGCACCTCTGGGAATCAGACTGAGTAACTGGTAACTGAATCAAACATCCCTGAAGCCAAAATGGACGGTGATGTGAAACCTGGAAAACAGCCAGCGTCTCTTTTTCTTTTGAATATCTACACCTACAATTACATTTGCTTTTAGAATAGAATAGAACAGAATATCCACTTGCATATATCACAAAATATTGGAAGCAATTTAACCAAGTGCACTTCTCAAATGTACAACAGCATCACCTCCAGTCAGCTCTCATGTGCAGTTCTTTAACATGTACGCCCTAACAGCTCACGACTCGGCCATTTTCAGCACTTTGATTATATCTGTCGTGCCGATCGATTCAAGGTGGTTCTGGGCTTGAGCCGTTTTGCCGCATTTTTCCAGACACCTGCTGAGTGCGCCGCTGTGCCTGGGAACATTTCCTGCTAACCACAGGCAGATCTATGTCGTTTACTTTGAAAACTGTCCACTTGATAAACAGAGCAAATGTGATGAGCGAAAAGTCTGAAGATAAACAGAGAAGCGGAGCAGATGCAGGACACTCCCCCGTTTGCAGAAAGCAGCGCTTCATGGGATCTGTAACGAATTCTGGAATCCTGGAACAAAAACTCTGCTAAGTCACGATAATCATACAAGGAAAACGACCTTTGGCACGGCTCAACAGAGAATTCAGCTTTTGTTCTTTGGACTTGCCTGCACTGGAAAAGACAATGAAGTTCAAGTCTGCCGAGAGCTCTTAATCATGTAAGTATATTTTTAGTTAAAACAAACTGTATTGAGTTTATTTCATAACCATATTTTTGTGTATTTTGTCGCACAATGTTATTTTTTATGAAGAACAAAACACACACCCCAAAGTCAGAAAACTGCGTTCTTTGTGATTTCAAACTGAATAACAGCTGACTTTAGTACTGAATTGCAGAGAGTATCATATTCAGTACATAGCCTGTTTATTTTAGTATAATCAATGACCGTCTGTTTGATGATAAGCTGATTTCTCTAAAACATTCATGCCATGTTTTCAGTTTAACAGGGATTTGGACTGAGCCAGTGTACCTGCCAAAGGAAAGGTAATACCGTAGTAGGTTACACCCTGGAACTGGGACCAAAATCGCTGTGAGGGACCAGCAGCTGCACCCTGGGTTTTGTCTGATGGAACCTGCTGCAACAAACTGACAGCTGAATAGCTGAACCTGTAAGCGACTATCTGAGCCAAAGCTCTGATAAAGATCATTGCTAAAATTAATTTATGACAAATTATGAAACACCAGTCTCTATATTTGGATAACAGACAGAGCCCAACCCGTTTTTCAGGGTCCTAAGCAACCTAGTTGTCATTTGTCATTTTTCTTTCCCATTCTGACAGGCAGAATGGGTGGGGGCTGCAGGGCCCTAAGCAGCACTTAGTTCGTGTTTGCCTTGGGTCTGCCCTGAAAACGGGCCTAAATGAGCTACAGTTTAATTTTCTTTGATGTTGAACAACTTTAGTAAGCACGGGAATACTAGAAATACTGGAATATGGGCTGCACGTGCTTAAATAAATGGATCAATTCTGCCATCTAGTGGCACTCACAAAAAAAGAAAAATACGAATTTACAAAACGGAAGTAGGACTGTCACAGATCACGTGTTTTCTCACGTTGCTATTTTTATGGCGTACATGTAGGTTCTGAACCTCTGCTTGATATTGTCAAATGCTTCTGAAATTAGAACGTTTTGCTTTGTCATTCTGCAAGCGATTACAAAAAAATGACAATTCTGCTGTGATATAGTACACTGCTTAGCTAACTACTGGTATCGCTTTTGTGTGTTAGAGTTTTATTTACCGTTTGGAATAATGCAACTTCTGATCTGATATATCGTCTATGCCTGATGGCCGTCTCTGGGTTATTGGAAAACGACCTAATACGTAGGATCCTTACGCTACGAGTGGTGTGAATATTTGTTTAAATTTACTTTTCATACAGTGCGGGTTTTGTTAACCATTTTCGCCTTGATTTTGCGTTCCAAATAAACGTGATTTCTTGTCACGACCACAAGGCAACCATTTTCTCCTTGTATACGTCACGACGACACGTAATGACGTAACTCGTACAGTACGTATGTATAATTGTATAAACACACGCACAGTAACTTTTATTCTATCTAATATTTTGGTCTTGTTAGACTAAACATATTAGAAAAGATTCAATTTCTCTCTTTTAGGAATCAGCCCCTTTATGTGATACAGCACACTGAATAGTACTGATGCTACCATGACAGACGTCCCAGTAATTCTGGATGGTGGATTGGCAACAGAACTTGAAGCTGCAGGCCTGAAGATACAGGTAACATGACGCAGACACGGAAAAAGCACGATTACGCTATGGGGAGATGTGTGATTGACGATAGGATCTGCTGAAACAGGGCGACCCCTTATGGAGTGCCAGAATACTGCACAGTAACCCACAGGCTGTCAAGAGCGCCCACTACAGGTAGGGTCTACAAACCCCCTGAACTGAGTTGGTTTGTGTTCTTTTCTTTGTTTCATAGTAATCTATTATTATTATTATTTTCTTTTTCACTCACCTGTGCTTACCAGTGTAGTGGTTTGATTAGACTTTGTTTTGAATTATCATGGACTGTGAATCACCGCCTGACTTGACCCAGTAGGAGCCGGTAAAATAACCAGTGGGTAGTTGAGTTAACCACGTAGATGTAAATTTTTCAAAACTGCATAACTGCAGTCTGTTACAATGGTTCTGATTTGTACCACAAGGGGTATTTCAGCAAATTACAAGGTGCAGCAATGTCTGTGTAGATTTCTTCAGAGTGGTGCAGATGTCATCGTGACGGCTTCCT
This sequence comes from Gnathonemus echidnorhynchus, assembly GCA_026776725.1. Taxonomy (NCBI): domain Eukaryota; kingdom Metazoa; phylum Chordata; class Actinopteri; order Osteoglossiformes; family Mormyridae; genus Gnathonemus; species Gnathonemus echidnorhynchus. Next base: position 1,943,426 of record JAODJU010000079.1, read on the forward strand.
ATCAGGCCAGCATACAAGGGTTTGTCCAGCATCTGGGTGTCTCAGTGGAACAAGCCAGGCAGCTCCTGATGTCCAGCGTGCATCTGGCCAGACAGGCCCTGCTGGAGTTTGTGGCCAGGGCCCCTCCTTCCGGTAAGAGTGGCGAGTCCTCGTCAGGCGGTGGCCGGCCTGGGCTCAGTCTCAGCTTTCCTCCAGCTGCGGCTTCACCCTAATCCAACACAGGCTGCAGGACGGGTTGGTTTTGTGAAGCTGTCATTGGGTAGTATGATGTCCTTAATTCAATGAATGAATCAAATGACAAACATTCCACTCCTTCACTTTACTGGTTGTATCTTAATAAAAAACTGGGGTTAAAGAACATGCCAGACAAGGCAGGAGCTACACACGACACCATCTTGCTCTGGAATTTACTGTATGCCTGTGTATTTACTGAAGTCCTGCTGGTTCCAGTAGGTACTACATTAGTCAGAAACTGATGCCAGTGCTTTTAGTATAAACAGAACTGAAACGTAACTAGGACACTACCAGCCATGGTGGCCTCCCTCACTCATGCTGTACACATCACCGTGGATCTCCTCCTCCCCAGGGGACAGAGTGCCGATGGTGGCTGGTTCTGTTGGGCCTTATGGCGCGTTCCTCCATGACGGCTCTGAGTACTCAGGAGCTTATGACCAGGACATGACTGTCGAGGTGAGCCAACCAGTGGTGCTCTCAGTCCCGGTCCTGAACAGCACGAGGCCAGAAGTCACCGGAAGAATCTTCTCTGGTCTTAGGAGCTGATGGCCTGGCATCGGCCAAGGCTGCAGTGCCTTGTTTCCGCGGGGGCTGATATTATCGCCATGGAAACCATCCCCAGCCTGAAAGAGGCCGAGGCCTTGGTAGAACTTCTCCGGGAGTTCCCTGCTTCTAAAGCCTGGCTCTCCTTCTCCTGTAAGGTAAGCTCTGCGGCTGAGTGACATTTCCAGCTGCTCTCGATTTCTGTGCCTGGAACTATAACAAAGAGCTACTCAGATATCTGATAGACAAAAGGCTCGAGGACCCAGGAGCCATCAGAAGGGCTTTACGTGGTGAACAAAGTCATTTGAAATGTCTTCCAGGACGAAAAACACATTTCCAATGGCAGGTTGTTCTCAGAGGCAGTGCGGCTGGCTGAGAGGTCCCAGCAGCTGGTTGCCGTTGGGGTAAACTGCTGTGCCCCCCCCCTCATTGAGCCATTGTTGGTCGGCGCTGGTCCACTTAGCAGGCCGGACCTGAACTGGATCGTTTACCCCAACAGCGGGGAGGAGTGGGACCAGGACGTCGGGTGGGTGGAGCCAGGCGCTGGCCTAAACTCTCAGGAGTTAAACAGCATGTATCTAAATCGGTCATGATTCTAAGACGCTTCTCTGCGTCACCATTTCAGATGGAAAACATCAGGAAGGAGGATCTCCTTTGCCAGGCTTAGCACGCGGTGGCGGGAACTGGGAGCGTCCTGGATCGGTGGGTAGGGCTTGTGTAACGCTGAAGAGCAGCAGTCAGTCGTAACGCGTCACCCATGCAGCGCTCAGCAGAACGGCCTCTTGCAGGGGGGTGCTGCCGCGTCGGGCCGGCGGATATCGCGGAGCTGAAATCCCACCTGGAAGGGAACCCCGTCACTGGAGCTAGCTGAACCCCAAAGCACTGCAGCCTCGCGGTGATGACATCACGACGTCACCCAGAGATGGCGGCCAAGCGACCTACTACAGAGCCTTTTCTTGACCTACTAAATCCATGGATAAGAAAATAAACCATGTTCGTTTCAGTGAAATAAAACTCTCAATCTGTAGAAAGTTTTATTTATAATCAAATAAGGGGGGGAAAAAAAAACAAATGTACACTAATGCCACATTTATACATGGGGGAGACCATGGAGCAGAGACCTTGACCAATTCGGGGGGCGGTGGAATATATGTGGGTTTATATGACATAAGGAAGCAGACGTGCTGTCTGGTCTTACTGATCTCTCATATCCCACAAGGCCTTTTTCACAGGCTATACCTTAGTACATTCAACAATACAGTGATTACAGTGTAATACAGTGAACACAGTACAATTACTCTGCCTCACTGAGAATCTTTTTCTTACCTTTACACTTTGGACACAACTGGCTTTCAGTGTAATCTGCAAATTTAACATCATTTTCTTTCAGGGACCTTCTCCGTTGAGTATCGTACTTCTACAGACAGAATCGGTAACGTAAAGTGTGCCAAGTCACGTGGTCAGACTCCAGCTGAGAAAGAAGCGTTGAAATGTCGTCTCCCTGCAAGCTAGTAGGACGACACTGCTGTGTACAAATGGTGTTACTTCCACTCGTACCCAGGCACCTGCCTTATGCTAATCCCCTCATTTTACCGATATGCAGATAAATGAAGACTGTGCCACCTTTGGGCCAAAACTGAACAGTCTGATTCAGGGGTATGAGGAGCAGACGGACTGGGTGCACCTTCCCCCAGAATCCCCTGCAGAACCGGTGCTCTCACTCAGTGCTGTCCTCATCTATCTCGCTGTCTGGGGACCCACCGTGCCTATACTCGTAGGTGTTGGACAGGCGTTTCCAGCTGACCTCTTTGTGGTAGCCCGTACTCAGAGAGTGGCTCAGGTGACCCAGGGACTTGGCGGAGTGCTTCTCCTCGAACCCGACCCCCCTCTCTGCCCCCTGATGCTGGAGGTCGTGCCGAAGGTTCTCCAGGTTCAGAGCCCAAGGGCCCAGCTTCTGCCAATTCACCCTCTGGAAGGCCATGATGCAGTGCAGGTTCCCGCCGACCTGCCGGATACACAGAATTGTTAATGGTTCTTACTCTGTGAGGACAACTGTTCAGGAACCCAAGTTCCTGGTTGTGCCCAAAGATACAAGTTAGGAATCTAAAACCAAGCTTGTGTGAATAACTCCATAATAATCTTCTCTACATGTAAAAACAAAATATAACATTATTGACTGCTCAGGATTATACTGAGAATGTTGCTTACAAATATCAAAATTTCTACAATCCCTTTCAAGACTTTAAAGTAATAGATGCCACCTTTTCAGGAGAAATGTTTAGATTCATGCAACACTTGGGTGATTGAGGATAACTGGTTGGAAAAAACCCACAAACCTTCTTGGTTTTGCGATACTGAATTCCTCTTTCTGTGTGCCGAATATCTATATATTCCGGATTTTGTGTGTTAAGGTCGGTCACAATGTCCATCCACCTAAACAAAGCGGATTCAGTGAGATACAGGTGAGATTGTTGCTGACAGGAAATGCTTCAAGGCCACTGCGAATGAGACTGACTTTTTACAGTGGATGGCCGGGTGTTTCCTGCTCGGCTCTCCAATGAGAATCCAGTACTCCATTTCACTATTTGGGAGTGGACCTCTAAAGAGAAACAGAGGAAATACAGCATAATCTGACAAGACTCATTTTGAGAGAAATCATCTGATGGAAAGTGTAACATTTTCACTCATCGTTATGATTCAGTAAAATGTATGGTTTTGATTAATGTAGATTAATAATAATAACTGATACTTTATTGAAATTGTCTTTATGCCTCCCTCAACTTGCTCTTTGTAGAGTAAGCTGTCCACGAAGGGCAGCCACCCATTGGGGCACCCAGGGAGCTGGGGGTTAGGGGTCTTGCTCAAGGACTCACAGACGTGCTGAGGCCGGGCTCGAACCGGCAACTTTCTGATCACAGGCACGCAGGCTTAGCCCACCGAGCCACACGCTGCCCCCAAACTATAGATTATGGATGTAACACTTAAGGATGAGCTAATATTTTTGGGTGTCTATACAGTTGGTGTTTTATTAATAACTAAATCACTAAAATCCTTCTCTCTGCCAAAAGCTGCCTACCTGTACGCTTTGGCTGCTTTAAGTGGAGTGGCCTCAAAGCCCAAGGGGCAGAAGTAGTGATTCTGACAGTGGTAGATGTAGGCCATCGACTCATCCTTGAGACCTTGGGTCAGCTTTATCAGAGCTCCCTCCGCTGGCGAGGAGGCCACAGAGCACCGTGTTAAAACACAAATAAGCAAGACGCTGGCTAAAATGTAGACAGCAGCAGAATATACTCTTGGCAAAGGCATCAGTTACAAGCTGATCACAGTAGCATAACGTGTGTACACATCATTAAGATTCTATAGCATATAAGACATTCGTAGACTGACGTGCAGTGTGGCACAACCATGTGACCTGTACCTACTAGGATTTAATGTTAATAAGGATGGTCACTTGCCTGTCTCTCCAGCAGTCTTGTGTTTCCCGTGGGGTTTATACAGAATGTAGGAACACCCCCGCACACGGAAATTGTCATTGATTTGTCTGAACCACCTGTGGGAATGAAGAGGATGTGAGCAGCCCCTGGACGCCAAAAGGGGAGGGGACACGCATCAGCCAATCAGAGGGCCGCGTACCGCATGAGGGTGGCGTTGCCGGTAAAGGGGCCAAACTTGATCTCCTCAAAGGGAGGCTGGAAGCCCAGGATATGCAATGCCTCCTCCTGGGAGATAGGTGGCAGGCTGCAGGAGCAAGACATGGGTCAGTACGCACCTTATCCTGCTCACCCTGCTCAGCACTGGAAAGCAAACAGCAGCGTAAAAGTGTGACGGCGTGGGGGGTAATGAGGCATCGAAGCCCCACTCCATCACGACACACTGTCAGTAACTGATTGCTTTAACTGTACTGAGATCAAACAGTTGAAACACCGTGTGAGATGTTTACACTCGCGATCGCTAGAGACCGGAGGCGTGGCTGGGTGGATGCTGTCTGGCATCATTAGAAAGTATCGTACAGAGTAGCGCTGGCTCAGGATCGCATGAAAATTCAATATATGGCGAGTACTGAACATGCGTCGTTATCGCATCATCGTAAAGTCGAAGTATCTAAGTCAAAGCATCATAAAGCGAGTTGCACCGGTAATGCTACAGCCCATAATGCACTTCTGCAAAACTTCAGGGAACAGAGAAAGCAACTGATTTCCGACTCCTTGGGAGATTTACCTCCCGGCTCCCAGTGTGCTGTACAAAAAATTCCAGCAGGATACCAGTGATGAGATTCCACAGGAAGTCTTATACTGTGGACGACTGATGCAATACCTATAAAGCAGAGAGCAGACAGAGCCCCTGTAATGCACAGACAGCCCCAATGTACTTAACATAGGAACACAACATGGGGGGGGGGGGGGGGGGGGTACAGACCATCTTCTCAGGTCCAGCACCTTCCTCTGTTTTATTTCCTCTAGTGTAGCCTGCGGAGAGGCGTCCTGCAGATTCCTGCTGTGTTTCTCAGAGGACTTCATCTTCTTGGAGCTGGGCTTCTTCATGTTGGCTGTGATTCAGAGGCAGAAAATATATGTTTATTAAACCCCCGAAAAAGGAACAAGATCAGAGTCACAATTTGCTGAGCTCTGTTGATAAATCAGTGGGAAATGCTAATATCAACTGAACACCGTCTGCAATGACAAACACGATATGTGATGAATCATCGCGTCTCTATTATGTCATTTCTCCCACTCCCTTAGTGACTAGCCCGACTTCCCTGGCACAAAGGAGTAAAAAGGGCTAAAATACATTTTAAAAAGGCTGTCTTACTTGTCCTATTTTTCCTGGTCAACACGGCATCGAAATCGGTCGTGTCGATCTCCCAGGCGAGCACCGGCTTGGCGAGGCCGGACGACACCACGTCCACGTGGCAGTCTCCATCAAACACCACGTGTCCCCCTCCGCCTGGGGCCAGTGGGTAGCTGGACGTCTTAGGCTGACTTAAGGAGGGGCTGCTGTCCCCAGACACAGCTGGCCCCTCCTGGGGCGTGCTGATAGGGTGATACACAGAGGCAGCATGGTTGAGGAGTGCATAATCTGAGCAGACCGTGTAGAACTTCTCCCGGGAGTGAGTTACGGGGCAGGTCCATGGGAGTTGGACCTCGGCACTAGACGCCCGCCGTGGCCTCAGGGCGTCCCTGGGGAAGGAGCCAGACAGGCAGGGCTCATTGTCCCTGCTGGGGGGCCTTTTGGGGGCTTCTTGGTCGCTGGTGGTGGAAACACTTGCCTCTTGACTTTCTGAAGTGTTAGGCATTGAATCTTGAATGGTAGATGGGAGAATTGTGCTTAGCTTAGACTAAGTGACGACGCTGCTGGAGAAAAAGTGAAGGAAAAAAATACGCAAACAGATTACTGCAAGACCTTCCCAGGAAGGCTGTTTGTTGTTGTGCGTCTGTTTCTGGAAAGCCGATAAGGTCTGTACCTGGCGGCTATACAGTCAGCCTCACCATTCCCATCCGCTTGCACGGGCAGCTGACATCCAGTCGTAGGTCATCCGATTGTCCCGCTTCATACAAAAACATGCATGTGTATTTCACACGTGGGAATTTGGACGCATCGGCGGCATGTATGTATGGTGTTCGGTATACAATATCTATTTTGTTTGCTAAATCAGCAAGCTAAATTTGCAAGCTAAGTTCGACGGGACTTCAAAAAGCGACGCACTAGAAGAACACGCCATCTCTGCACGAACCTGGAAAGAACAATATTACGAACTACCGGTTTCCCACCGCTACCTGGTCACCCCAGGTAGAGAAAACGTTAAGCCCCAGTCGACACTGCAACCTGCTATGCTAGGTTAGGCTAAGGCCAAGCCATTGATGTTTACCCACCCCCTCCCAAATGACAATTGCTCTTCGGCCCCCGCCAGCGTAATACTGGGGAGAATAAATAAGAAAACAGTTTACGCGTTACCACCGTGCCATTACCGCAATTTGCAACGATTCTGTTACACAAGATTACTGCCTGACTATGCTGGACCTAGCGAACATTGTGCCAGATATATCCGTAGTGTCCGTACGTACCAGGCTCTTTAAAAATGGCTCTCGGTCCACCCGGGTGCGTTACGATGCTATAACTGGGGTTGGACGTCCGAAACCCCACCTACTCCCCCATGCATTATCATAAGCATCACTCTACGTACCTCGTAAGCGATGCATCTATCAGAAAAATGCTTAGAGCAGGTGCAGAGGGCGGCGATCGCAGTGTTGCTCTTCGGGCACCGAGCGCCGCCCGAGCTTAACGCGTCTCCCATGTAGACCCGCAGCAGAAGAGACTGCCGCCTTCCGCAGCGATCGGGGTGAACCGGCGATCGCCGCTCCTGCGCAAACTGGCAGGCCGAATCGCCTTGTGTACGGCGGGGTGCCGCCTCCCACCCGTCTGCCGGGACGGCTTCACATTTTGCTGGAATAAACCCGAGTCGGCCAGCGAGCCGGCGTTGGTGTGCTGTCCGCGCCTCGGTTTATCCTCTGCCACCTTTGACACGCAATTAGTTCAACTGTCCTTTATCTAGACATTAAAAAGCATGAGAGAACAAACAACACCCCAACCTTTATAACCACATATTCAGATACTTAACTTTGCGTTGATGATTTGTAACTTTATTAATCATTAATAGAAATGTATTTGTGTGCTGTCCTTTTTTCTTCGGTTAAGGCAGGTAAAGACTAGTTGAAGGTAAGTCTGTGTGATACATTCGTGTCTTTTAATGTTCAGTGTACTTAGTAATGCGCAAAGGGAAGGTTTTAATACGATTATTGCCGTGATGTTGTTTAGCTTTAATGCAAAGTTACTTATAATTTGTAATATTTTGTACAAACACATGCTTGCGTGGCGGGGTGAAGGGGGATTCCACCTCCAGGGTTTGCCGATCGGGATCGGACAAAAGGCGGTGCTAAGTCGAGAATTTGGTTTCGAATATAGTAACTAAAATAAACTGACCGCTCGTGTGCACTTTAATAACATAATAACCAGAGACGCCATACTCCCTCCGCGCTTCTTTCGGTATATTCACTAACATTTAGAAGCTTTATTTTGTCGCTGATTTCCCTGGAGCTCAGTACCCGGCCGCGAAGCGTGGTGCCAGGCGGAATTCTGCTTAAAGACTTTAGGTAAGCATGTAAGCCTATCAAATTGTGCCCCCCAGTCGAGGTCAATCCAGCTATTTTCCAATTTTTTTTACTATTTCCTTTGGAATCGTCCTAACTCCCCCCCTCCCCTTATGGCGCACCTGGTTGTAGGCCTACCGTTGGAATGAATTTAACCTGTATCATTGTAAAAAAAAAATGTCAAATGAATAAGTGGGTACAACAGCTGGTTTTGGATAAAAGATATATTTGACGGACAAAACAGGAATAACAGGCCTACTGTTTATGGCACATATTGTCGCTAATGGGTGTATAGCTTCATCCTGCCAGAGTGACGCGCTGGCAGATCATGGCGGAGAAGCTGCTGGTGATAGATACGGACTGCGGCGTCGACGATGCCCAGGCGATCATGATGGCGCTGGTCGCCCCCGGCGTGCGGCTGCTGGGCATCACCTGCTGCTTCGGGAACAGCTCCGTGGATAACGTGTGCCGGAACGTGCTGCGGGTGCTGTCCGTGTGCGACAGGACCGAGGTGGGTGCGCTCCTCACCCTGGGGACAGACACTCACTGCTCTCATCTCGGGACTCTGAGTCGTCATTCCTTCAGGGACTCCAAGCCAAGTATATTTAAAAAGCATTAGAAGTGTCGAACTGCCTGTGGATACTAATGAAGGACCAGGAGTGGTACCAGTGGCATCGGGCACAGACAAGAAACGTGTTTGTTGCAGATACCTGTGTTCCGGGGTGCAATGTCCACCCTGGTGGGGACCCCCAACCTTCCCATTAGTCACTTCGGCTCTGACGGTCTGGGGGACGTTCTGGAAGACAGCCAGCCAGATGTGTGGAGGACGCAGATCCAGAGGGAGCACGCCGTGAACGCGCTGATCAGGATGGTGTCAGAGAACGAAGGGCAGGTAAGTACTACAGCACATTTGTCCGTCTCACCCGTTTTTATGGCATGTTTGTCGCCCTCATCTGGCCAAGCTGTACTAGTGCAGTGATCTCAAAATTCCGCTTTGCTTTTTATATTTGGCACATTTGACAGGTTTCTCTTGTGGCGCTGGGGCCTCTGACAAACCTCGCTCTGGCTGTAAGACTAGACGAAGAGTTACCGAAAAAGCTGAAGGCTCTTTACATCATGGGAGGCAACATGGAAGGTAGCCTATATATTTACCACCCCCCCTCCCCTTTGTTTTTTGCTTTAATGGAAAATATACTTTCCCCCTTACAGGTAAAGGGAACCGCACAATATGTGGAGAATTTAATTTTGTGATGGACCCAGAATCAGCTTATATCGTCCTGGAAGAGTACCTCTGCCCTACTTACATTGCATCATGGGAGTTTACCTGCAGAAACAAACTGTCATGGGTGAGACTGAAAATTTTGCCCTAATTCCTTAGCACTGCTTGTTTTCAGATGGGTGTGCAGCCTTCGGTGTGAGACCTCAGCTTTTGATGTCCAGTTTGTGCTCTTAAGAGTGATTTAAGTCTCGTCTGTAATAGATTTTTCCACTTTAAATATAGTTCCATTTTATAAATTAGCTTGCTGCAGTGCTGAAAGTGGCCGACGGTCTGATTGGCTTTTCTGGATGACAGGATTTTTTCGATGCACTGGTGAGCCAAGACACACCAGCAGCCCGCTTCATAAAAAAGATCACATCCAAGTGTTGCTGCCGGGACACAGTGACGAGGAGGGATGTCCTTTTTGGACAAGGCTTTGTGTCATACGACTCATATGCCATGGCCGCGGCCATCGACTACAGCGTGGTGACCGAGAGCGTGCTGTGCCCAGTACGCGTTGAGCTGCAGGGGGCGCTGTGCCGCGGCATGATGGCCCTGGACCAGAACCACACGCTTGGGAAGCAGCACTGCGTGGTGGTCATGACAGCATGCGACACTGAGAAGCTGGCCACTCTGCTCATGACAGCCCTCGATCAGCCTCGGGGGGCTCGAGACACACAAACTGCCAGAATGTGAGGGGAGGGTGTCCTAGGAAGGACAGTTATTTCGGACAACACCCAAATAAATCAACCTTCAGCCCAGTGACTGTCCATGGGTGTGGTTTATTTTGATCTGGTGACCAGTATTAGGTTCCCATGATGACAAATGATGGAAATACCAATTTTAAACTCAAATCCAACTTCAAACAGCTTCTCAAAGTAACAATCCAGATGGTGAATCCTCTTTATTCTTAAGTGAATCTGGCTTTTAAAATAATACATCGTGACAGATCTTCCCCGTTTTGACCATCAAATTAAACACAAGGCGCCCAGGGCACAAACAGCCTGCAGGAACACATCGTCTGGGCGTTTTCACTGCCCACAATTCAAGTTTACCAATCTAAATTTCACTTTATGGCCAAAATAATATTATTGCAAACTTTAAACCAAGAATCTGTCTTGGAACAATTACTCAGCTTTACGCAAAGTGCTAGTTTAAATAACGTAATACTGTATTATAAAAATACCAAGACAATGCAGTATTACTTAAAAAGGGGGCGATACTATAATGTGTGTCCCTATAAGGGCAACATCTCCGAGCCATTACGATAACGTCTGTCCGCATTTAAAAACGGCTTTAAATAAGGCTTCTCTTCAAAAACTTAAAAAGTACCAGTTGATTTTAGGCCAGGCTACTATAATCGATCCGCGTTTGCTGATTGGAAGCATCAGTAATGGGATTTTCTTTTTGTATCTAACTTTTGCCTTTAAAAAAGAAAGCAGAAGTGTGCAGGGCCAAATCTGTTCAGGGAGGGGCATCATCAGGCGTCCTTGTCGCTGGGGTTGGGCCAGGGCTCGGAGCTCCGCCTACTCAGGGTCGGCCCCCACACGCTCCAGGGGTTGTAGGCGCGGCCAATCTCGGGCGTGGGGGTGGAGGGCGGAGCCAGTGTGGGGCAGTTGCCGTCTGGGCTGCAGATCAGGTCAGAGAGAGGGGCAGGGGTGACCGGGGCCAGGGTGTGCAGGCTGTTGTCCCCGCTGGTGGACCAGATGGGGCTGCTGAAGAGGGTGCTCGGGGACCAGAGGCTGCTGGGATTGCCCAGGATGGACTGCAGGGGTGAAGACATCCACACAATTACATCACACCAGCTTAAGGAGCTAATGGCTAGCACACAAGTGGGGGGGCACTCTTACTGCAGTGGGGGCCGTTGGGGAGCCAGAGCTGATTGGCCAGGGGTGCATGGGCTCGGTGCTGGGGGCGTCCCAGATGGAGGGCTGAACGGAATTGAAGTCTCCCCAGTTCTGCTGTGGCTCCTGGCTCTTGGGAAATGTCATCCCCCTGAAGACTAAAGGCACAGAGGTTCCCAGGTTACGCTCGGGTGGTGGCAGACCGGTGGCACGGACCGGCGCCACACCGCTTGACGTCCTTACCCCCAGACAGATTAAAGGTGTTGTTGGGTCCAAATGGGTTGAAGTTGGGGCTGTTTGTACTGTCAGTGGGACTCCAGAGTCCGGAACTAGGAGGAAAAGCAGGATATGAGCCCTTAGGACGAGGCACGGCGGAAGCAGGGAGCGGCTCGCTGTGAGAACACACACTCACCTGTCGGAAGCGTCGCTCTCCACAGAGGTGAGGCGCGGCATGGGGGGCTTCCCCGGGGCCTCTGCCTTGCCGGTGCTGGCTTTGGGCGGCCCGCTGCCCCCTGAGAACACAGGGTATGTCACGCTCGGCCTGCCTGCCCGCCGACGAGCACGCTCACCCGGCTCCGGGGGAAATGTCCGCCACAACTCACCAGGACTCTTGTCGTAACCGGCGGCGACGGCCGCGAAGGTGGGGTTTCCGTTCTTGCCTGGCAGCGTGGCCAGTGGCGCCAACTTGCTCTTGTTCCCGCTCGGCTTCTTCAAGCCAGTCTCACTGCAGGCCAGAGATGCAGAGTACAGCGGTCAGAGTGACGCTCCTCAACCACTACGCTGAATTTAGTAGGGCTGCACAACACATAAGAATAAGGAACATTTCTGCAAGTAACGCTGCAATATTTATAAAACAAAGAAAGACAGAGGGGAAAAAAAAGATTAAAATTACCCAAAAAAAAAACCACAGCTGAATACTGTGCTAATACTGGAACTCGCGTACCAGTAGAGTGTCAAATGAACTGGGGGTGTTGCCACAAGATGTCAAGACACATACAGGTAGCAGTGCAGACAAATGCAAGGTGATTAATGTGCATCATGCCCACGTCTCTTTGATGATGCTGAACTGATTATTTTAAGTGTCTCCAACATGTACACAGGCGGTTAGCTTTCAACACTTAGTGTAACTTCAGCCTCTCTACTAAATGACTGAAGGATCCTTGCAGGAGATGTGAACAGGCGAATGGCCGAACACCAGTGAGGAAGGCGCGCGGTACAGTGTGCGCAGTGAGGAAGGCGTGCGGTACAGTGTGCGCAGTGAGGAAGGCGCGCGGTACAGTGTGCGAGCTGGAGCGGCGATTCCCCCGCAGGCTGGACAGCCACGCCGCTACCTGTTAGCATTGACCACACTGCTGTAGGTCCCTCGGGTCACCAGGCTGAGGGAGGTGGGCGGGGGTGAGCAGGTGTGGGACATGTCTGACAGCGGCCTCTTCAGGAAGGGGTCCGCGTTCATGGTCTGGATGGAGAGCTGCTGCAGGCTGTCGGCGGCTGTAGGGGAGCAGACAGCAGCCATGCAGTCAGGGAAGTGTTCATGCTTTATGGAGATGCAGCTCTCAATGTCCTCACAGCAAGAATAATCACCTATATGTATCACTACTGATATCCACTGGCATTTTATATGTCTAACCTACTAGTCTGTTGCAATTTATAATACAGTACTCCACAAAACCATAAAAATCATATCTGAAGTATTTTGCCTGTTAACGGACCAACACGTAAACAAATCAATATGCTTCTCAAAATGTTTAAACTCATATGACACCCAGTCTGGACATGGATTACATGCTTATTCACATATCATACCTTGCTCCCTCAATGTCTGCATATAGCTGCTCTGTAATAGTTCGAGTGACATGCTGCTTTCGACTGGGAATTAGGGTTGACTTACGGCTTCCGGCCTTGTGAAGGGGCACCGTGTCCCACTCTGGTGGGGGGGAGTCCTTCTCCCCCTCCGAGCTGCTGCTGTTCCCAAGCTCCTGTGGCAGACCCTGTGACAGGAACTTCCCCAGCGGAGAGGGCCGACAGTCCTCCGCCTTCCCACAAGGCACTGCGGAAAGCAGCCATTGCAGCACACTTAAGGTGGGTTCCATAAAGCACACTTTCAGTAACTTAGCCAATTCATAGACACTCCATCTGCCAAACCAGGAGGCTTCTACCACATTACATTTACGTGAAAAGTACACAAACTGACAGTTTTTCCAAACTCCTACACTGCAGTATTTTCAGCTTCGGGCTCCCCTGTACGCTTACTCAGTTTCCCAAGAATCTTTGCTCTTAAAAAAGGTACCAGGTTGTGCTGGCGAAACCAAAATGCCCCATGGGAAATGTAGGAACTGCACTGCTCCAAGGCGGCAGGGCCACAGTACCTGCTCTCTGTTTGGGCAGAGGCCTTGCCTTCGCCCCTGTGGTTAATGTTGGGTGCAGCTTAGCTGTAAAGTTCTTCCGCTGCTTGTTCTCCAGGGGTGTGACGTACGGCAGCTCCAGGGAACTGGGTTCAAAGGAGGTTAAAAGGTCAGTGGGGGGGCGGAGTGCTCATGCCCCTCCGCTCACACGTCCCGTGACTCACCTGGACTTGCTGTCTGCTGGACCCTCCTTCTTCGTGTTGCTTAGCTTTTTGTTCCTGGGCTTCAGGAACGCTGGAGGTTCCTCCTTCTCCGGTGTAAGTGTCCGGCCTTTTTTCTCGACTGGTTCCTGGTGGGGGGGTGGATGAGAAACACCTTGGGTGACGCCCTGCCGCCTGTGCGTGGGGGGAGGGGCCGCCTGTGCTGAGCGTGTACCTCTTTGATGCAGGCCTCCACGTCGGGGTTCGAGGTCTCTGTGGTGGTGGAGGAGCTGTCGTCGTCGGCCAGCGCGTCCTTCAGGTCCTCGGCCCGGGGCTTCCCCCCCCTGCCTTGCTGTTCCTTCTCCTCGCGCTTCTTCTGTGCCTTGGACTTTCGCTGCATCTTTCCCTTTTGAACGGTGGCTAAAAAAAAAAAAAACAAAAAACGCACAACAGGTCTTATGCCTTAATGCCCACAATCTGGAAGTTTTATCATGTGATTTTCTGGCACATTTCATGCTGCTGGTCTGTCTGCCCCCCCAGGGAACAGTAGTCTTCTGGTTAGTCTAGATCAGGGTCCCCCTGTTTCTGGTGCTGGGGGGCCAGTCTGTGACGCAGTTTGCCGATTTCCCTGCTCAGACACACCTACTAAACCTGAGCTGAATAAACTGCGTCACAGACTGCCCCTCCAGGACCGGAACTGGGGGACCCTGATCTAGATCCTAACCTGTGATGCTACCTGATGTCCATGAAGATCAATCTCATTCTGCTGAGAACGGGAGACAGGCACCCTAATCCTAAGCCTGCCCACCATCCCACGCACCTTTGCTCTGGGCAGCGGGTGACGGGGGCTGCTCGGGGAACACCTCCACGGAGGGCGACTCGGGCCGCTCCAGGTCCTTGTCCATGGCGTCCAGGAGGCCGATGTAGTCCGAGTCCTCGGAGCTGAGGCGTGCCGGCCCCTCAGACTGGGGTTTGGGAGGCTGGGCAGGCACCGCTGGCGTGTGGGCCGGGGGCTCTGGGGGGCTCAGGACCTGCTGCGGGGGTGCCGGCTGCTGGGCCAGCCTGCTGCCGCGTAGCCGCCGGACGGGGAGCTGGCACTGAGTCGTCAGGCCGTCCGAGCTGCCGGACCCCTTTCCCCCGAACTGGGGGCCCGTTTGCATAGCTGCCCTGCTGCTGCTCGTCCTGGACCGCAGGCCCTCCAGGTCCGTGGACGCCCGGCCGCAGGGACGACCACCCCCCCGCAGCAAGGAGCCACCCGTCGCGTACATTCCTCTCGTCACATTGTGGTTCGAATCCCCGTACTCACTCGAGCTGGGAAGGTGGACAGGACACGTGGCGCGCAAGGTTAACGTGAACGTACACAGTAACTAAATGTAAAATTTCTACGTAAAAACGTTAAAATGCGTTGCAATAACCATGCTATGATATAACAACTGCAACTACACACACACAGAAATACTGTGCGATACACTGTTAAAACACCGAATGTTTACACTCGCGATGGCTACAGAGGCCGGAAGTGTGGCTGAGTGGATGCTACCTACTGAATGTGCATCGATCATAAAGCCAGGAGCATCTGTAATAAAAAGTGAGGTATGTACACACATATATACTCACACATACTTTGGATCGGTCTGAATCCGCACGATATCCCTGAGATCGAAGGGTTTCCCCGTCTCCATGGGGCCGTTGGCGGCTTCCAGTGAAAGGCGTCTCCTGAAGGGCTCCCAGATGCCCTGGGCCTCCAGGTAGGCCGTGGCGATCACCAGCAGGAACATGGAGCTGCGGGGACGAGAGGCCGGACGTCAGCCCTCACCCGCCTGCCATTCACCCCCGCGGGCGGCAGCACCCGGCCCTCCACGACCGCTCACCTCATGATGAGGGAGACGATGACATAGAGCTCCAGCTCCCAGCTGGGCCTGGGGAGGGCATCAGCACACGGCGCCAACATGTGGTAGGGCAGCGAGGCGTTCAGCACGAACACGAACTCCGAGCCGCCCGCCGTGACCAGCTTCAGCTCCCGGATGACCCGCGAGGCGGTGAAGTCGGGTGTAAACCTGCAGGGGGGGCCAGGTCAGAGCCAGATGTGAGGTTGGAGGAGCTCCGAAAGGCACCTCCCCCAACCTACAGCTCATTCTCCACAGAGCTAGGCCACCCGAGCTTCAGATTAACGCACTCGTCCCACGGGGCCCCTGTAAATTCCTTCAGATTTACAGCATGACAGCGTGACTTACAATATGACGATGTCCTTTGAAGCATTTGGTTTAAGTGCAAATTCTTGACAGTTGAGAACTTTGAATCCAAAACCTTCACAGGCGTATCCACTGATTTCTGTGGACCGGATGCTAATTGGAAGCTGTCCAACATTCTCAACTTTAAAAGTCCTTCTGAGGGTGAAGTTGGGCTCTTTAGATTTAACTTCTGAAAGTAAAAAGAGGAAAAAAACCCATAAAACAAAGTCCAGGAACCATATCTATATCACGAGTCTCTACTGAAGGACACAGAGCAGAAACTAAAAGTAAACTTGTAGTGGTACAAGAATCAAACCGGAAGAGAACTCACTCATTACCTCCGAGGAATAGGTGAGGGGCCAAATCAAAATAAGGCAATGCATTCTGGGAAATGGTGCAACACAACTACAGTCTTAGAGTGTGTTTGGAGTGACGCTGGACAGCTGAAGAATCCAAAGGAAGTTGGAAGAACCAAGGAGACCTCTATGATATCCAGCCTCCTAGTGCCACTAAAACTCTGGCTTGTGTGTGAGAAGGCCCCTGCAGGCCCCAGGCTCCGTGGGCAGGCCTTCACCTTCTGTGCAGTCCTTCAGCAGCGATTCCGTCATCTTGAACCTCAGGGAGCTGCCGGGTCCAGGCGCTCTTCCCGCAACCTTCAGGCTCTCTGTGGTGCCCTGACCCTGCACTACAAGGTAGTCCAGCACAGTCAGGTTGTTCCTGCAACACCAGAGCAGTCTTAATTAAGCGAGGGTGGGCAGACTGCGCCGCCTGCTGGAGAGATGCTGCATAACACCGTCAGACCACCTGCATACACATGCCTGTGGTCTTTCACTGGGGCCTATAGTCCACTATAGTCCTAAGTGAAACAAGTCATCAGCAGCAGAAGCTTGCATGTTAGCAATTATCGTAAAATGATTTAAATCTGAGAATTAAGATTACGATACGTTAGCTTAACGTTTAGCTGCCAATGCCTGTATTGAGAGGCTCACGTTTTATCCATGTAATGCGGCTCAGTCCTCAGAGCACCGAAGGCAAAGCACCTGATTACAGGAGCTGGTGGAAGCCACCTCTGGAGACCTGAGCCGGCAAACTCGGCTCTTCATCCTTCTGATCACATGAAGCCCACATGTGTGCGTTTAGACCCCCGGCTTGGTCTCTCCAAGGCACAGCAACGGGCCGTAATGCATCCCACGGGCACACATCGGAACCCGCAGTGAAAGGGGTCACGCCAACAGCCACATCCAGGGCCAATGCATAGCAGCATGTATATGGGCTGCTGTTACCGTGGCGATCACAGCCTCCGGCCCCCGTACGCCACGTCTGCTGTGAGATCTTCACTTAGCTCTGCCACCCCGGGCACCTACCTGACTATTAACAGGGACGTGACTGTGTGGCTGCACATCGGGGTGAAGCGCACCAACAGGCTCCTCACCTCCCCGGGGGAGAGCAGGAGCCGCGCGGGCCCCTCTGCCAGCCCAGACGGGGCCCCCTTACCGACGGGGGTCTGCAAGGGCCAACCAGAGACCAGTCAGGCTGCGGATCCAGAACAGCTTTGCAGTTAATTATTTAGAGTCCAGCTTAGTTATTTAACTGTACGCACCCAACTAAATGCACATTTGGAACATAAAAAAAACACATGTATACAAAGGGCAAAAAAGCTTGACTGGGGAGGGCCGTTCTTACGTGGTTCTTGTAAACTTGAAACTCCAGAGTGTTAGTGCTGATGTTCATGGACTTTCCTAAGGGGAACCTGAGCACAAACACGGGGAATGATGTCGTGACCCCTGTGATCAATCAGCCTCTCCCGGCACGACTCGCTGGCTCGAACCCGGCCCAGAGCGATCGCTCACCTGTCCGCCAGCTTCTCGGCAAACGCAGACGGGTTTGAGTACAGCGCCAAAGGGAGGACCTGAACGTAGACGGGCACGTCAGCTGGGTTCTCCAGCACTAGCTGCTCCTCCTGCGGGGGGGGGAGGAACCATGAATCACGTCGGTCGGGCAGGGACATGCTCCACCCCCACCCCCCAGCATGGGTGGGGCGCGTACTCACAGAGGAGCTGTTGCTGTTGGTCAGGGGGAAGATGATCTGACGGGCCGAGCCGATTATGGACGGCCATGTCATTTGGGCCGTCACCATGGTCTGCACCTTCTTCTGTAGGTCAGTGTTGACCTCAAACACGGCTCTGACCCTGCAGCAGGACAGTGTGTCACATGCTCAGTTATCCTGTATTTTCCTCCATCACACACGCTCTCTAGCCACATACCTCATTCTTTAAATCCTTTATTATTATACTTGCATTATACTAGCAGTGTATTCCACTTGTGTTCCTTATTTTATGTCGTATTCTTTATAGCTGGTATGTTTAAGCACCGTGAGTAAGATGCCTTAGAATGAATAAAGTTCTCTTAAAGCTAACAGGGAGCTGGCCCTCCAAACATGGCCGTCACACTGTTTGTTTCATTATGGTTCTCATCAAGCTGAACTATTGCAGGATTGACATGCTAGCAGACGCTCGGCCCCGAAAGGCAGCGGAAACCCACTCGTGGCCCGAGTCGTCCTTCAGGTCCTGCCAGCGCCGAAGGAGCGTCTGGTGCAGCTCCACATCGGAGTCCCAGGCACCCTCCTGCATCGAGAGGCCGTGCGGCTTGGACTCGGCTGTGGGGAGAAGGGAGGTTCAGAGGAGGACAGAGACCCCCGAGCTGAAACGCACACGCAGCTCTGCAGTCCTATTCTTACTGTAATACGACTCTGAGCGATTCACAACCTCAATCCCGACAACACAAACGGCTTAACTGGCGGTCAGTGTTCTGGGCATTTCCTGCATGGATTCTTACAGTTGGCCCTAGATGACAGCAGCACACGCACACACACACACACCGATCAGAGCACTTCACACTCTGCAGGTTTACTTACACTTTAAGAGGAACGGCAGGCCGACGTAACAGTGGTCCCCGCACTGCAAACTAGCATCAAAATAAATATTTGCTACCTGAGGGATGAAGAGAACACCTTGTGAGAGGCGGAATCTGCTGGAGGAGCTGTGAGGATGGGTGTTACGCGGGCCACGTGCATGGACCCGGGACCCACACACACACACACCCGGGACCCGCCAGGCGGGGGACCCGCACGCACACATGCACCCGGGACCCGCACCCACCTTGGACCTGCACTGCGGCTCCAGCTCATCCTTGTTACTTCGCAGCCTCTTGGAGTAGAAGCGTGCGTCCTCTGTCAGGGAACGCACCTCCTGGAGCTTGACCCGCTGTGAGTATGAGCTGAGGATGTTCAGGCTCTGGTGCACCGTCTTCCCCTAGAAAGGCACAGTGAGAGAGAATTTGGGGATATGTGAGTGACGTGGGGGGGGGCGGGGGGAAGCACCCTGTAGGGGATATAAAGAAAAGCCCAGAATCACTGCAAACCGGCATCGACGCGGCCCTCCTACCGGGAAAGATGCGGGAAGGAAGATGTGTCTCGGAGAGCTGGTCAGCGTCCCCACTGCTATGATGGCTTTCACCTGTATGGTTAATATCTGCAAAGAGGGATTGACGCCGCCCATCAGACTGTCGCTTTCCTGGAAGGGTGCCGGCAGCACGGCGGGCATCGCCACGGCGACCCACCTCGTAATCCGTGGTGATGTGCACGGCTCCGTCGTAGACGCCTTCCAGGTCCTTGGCAGCCAGGGTGACCCTGAAAGCAGCGTAGTACCCAGAGGCCAGGATCACCTGAGAAAAGGACGTACGGCCCTTAGCAAGAGCGCCCACTGCCCGCAGCCTCCCCGCACGGGCACCTCGGTGGGGGCCACAAGCCAGCAGATAGTGCCTTGAGAATCACAAGAGGTGCCTGTGTTAGAGAGCTCAAGGAGGGAGGCGAGCGTGCAGGGGCCTGTTTCACAAAGCAGGATTACTTGCTTAGCCAGATAACTTGCCAGATTTAAGGTAGTCTGGGATAAATGTAAGTT
>JAODJU010000079.1:1963281-1973305 GCA_026776725.1 Gnathonemus echidnorhynchus
TTAGCCCAGACTACCTTAAATCTGGCAAGTTATCTGGCTAAGCAAGTAATCCTGCTTTGTGAAACAGGCCCCAGGTCGGGCAACCCGGCTGAACAAAGAGACAGAAATAACACATCAGCACTAACAACCAGCTGACTGGAGCTTTAATATTAGATACACAGAAAATAACCGTGGCTCTGTAAACAAGACAGGCTTTCATGGAGAGACCTTCCCAGCTCAGAGGGCTGGCTGCACACACTTACGGTTTGCTGGTCGGAGGCTGACGCGTTCAGCAGATCCTGCGTCCTGGACAGAGCCGTAGTCCTGTTCCCAGACTCTGCGCGGAGGAGGTCCATGCTCAGGCTATCCCCGGTAACAAACCAGGACTTTATCTTCAGCTGGGGTCAAACACAGGAGAGGGAGGGTCAGTTGTTCTGTGGTAGGGAAAAAACGCAGAGCAATGGGGGTAGAACAGCCACCCACCTCAATGGGGTTGCTGTTGACGACAACGAAGATAAGGCTGTTTATGTCTGTGGCGCTAAGCACACTGAAGTCCAGGGTATGTTCCTCAGGGCTGGGGGGCAGAACGACGGGCTGGTGGGGACAGGGCATATTCGGATGAGGGCACGTGTCAAAGGTCAACCAGAAAATCGGCGGTCTGCTCTTCTACACCCGCCACTGCAATCAAAACATCTGCTGACCGCCATAGACTCCTTTCTGCTCAACAAATTACCCAATCAGAAGTGAGCAAGGGAGACGCTTCCTGTTTGAAGAAGCGTGGAGACGGGGGTCCGCAGGATGCATACCTCGAGAAAGCCGGTGTAAGCGCGGATGGGGAGGTGGAACTTGGAGGCGTTTGTGATCAGCAGGATGTTGCTGTCGATGTGGATGGAGGGCCGCACAGGCTGGAAGTAGAGTGTGAAAATGCTCTGGGACTCGTGGGGAAGGACGAGGACAGGCGTGCTGAAGTTGTGGATCTGAGCCAGAAGATACAATAGAACTCAAGGACAGGAACCCAGAACTTCAAAACACAATCCAGCCACCCCAAATTCAAATCTGTCTGGGCTACAGTTTAAGAATCCCCTCTCTCACCAAAGGTCAAGATTACAGAGATGTCTGTCCAGCGTGAGACCATTTTCAGAAAAACCTTATGTTTTATGCAGGAGATCAAACGAGTAATAAAAAAATTTAAATATAAAAATTGACAGTTATTTATGCCAAAAAATAGTTCAATTGAATGGAGGAAAATCTACATTTAGAACTATATACTGCACTAAACTGTTGCACAAGTTGAAGCTGGTAATTAAAAAAAAATTCTGCCTTTATCTTGCTGCAGACGGCACCCACCGCAAACATCGTCTTGGCCTCCTCTGGGAGCGAGACGTTGTGGATGAGGATGGCGAAGCTGAACGTGTTGGTGAGGAAGACGAGCCTTTCTACCGGATCGGTGGGGCTGTCTCTGATGTGAAAGAGTGTGGCTGTGTTGTCGAAGCCCAGGTACCTGTCAGGCACACAGGCAAGGCTTCCGATTACCTAACGTTCATCTCGCAGGACAGCAAACCACAGCGACCTAAAGGTAACTTATAAGCGAGCTTCACTGCATAAGCATTTGGTAACTAAGGATGCTCAAAGGCTTCTCAGGCACATCCAACACCAAACTCAGTAAGCGATAAGTTATTTGAAGACAAATGGTCTGTCCTATGCCACTCTGTACCCATATGCAGGATGTGGCTCAGAATCACAGAAATGAAGAGTAACTGGGGTCTGATTTTGTGGCAAAGTGCATGTGAAACACTCACCCTTCTAAAACCTCCGCCTGGTACGGAATTTCCAGTTTGGAGTAACTTTTCTCTTTCGCTTTCACTGTAATTTTACCGGAGAACTGAAATGGTCGGCGTGCCTTGGAGGCTGGAAGAGAGGGAAACGGGCCACGGTTTGTCATCAGGGCCAAGGTAGCTGTCAGGAGAGAACCAGCCCGTCCTCGGGCCCGGAGGGGGCCGACGTCAGGCTTTGGGGAGGGGGGCACAGGCAACCGTCTAGCTAGAGAATTCACCATCATACAGCTGCCTTTTTGGCCCAAGATAAAAATCCAGTTTATCACTTTGAAAATATGATATACATTTACTGCCAATATTCTGTGGGGAGGCAATAATTTTTACAACGGAAAATACTACAGTAATTATCTAAAAGCCTATTAAGAGAACATGTCCTTATGGGAATGCGTCATTTCACAGAGTGAGTAGGCCGCTGTCCTCAGTCAGGAGTACAGATCTTAAGATTGACCGAAGACAAAGGCTCCCTTAAATGAATGTCTCACCCCTGATCACACAGTGACCAAAGGACAGTTTGCCAAAATGCTTACCATCAAAACTGATGCTTGCAACTTTGGTATACCTATTCTCCCCCGCTCTTAATGTAACTGGCTTGAAATCTATGGAAACTGCTTCATTTGACGGAGTTGGTCGTATACTCTGGAATACAGAGGAAAAAACATTTTAAGACAATGCTCAGGACACACAGAGACACTCCAGCACGAGATGTACAACAAAAATACAACGCTACTTACAGTAATTGGTACATCTTTTGTCCCCGAATTTAGGAGGTGTAAATTTAACTGTTTTGGTCGATCTGCAAAACAAATATGCAACATGCAGACAGATAAGCAGCATTCTGACCAACACAGACAGCCGAGGGTGATTAAATCGACTGCCGTGCGATAAGAAATAACCAGACAACTTCCGAGGTGATAATCTGTGTCTGTACAGTTAGGCAGCTGGGACTGATTGCATTTGTTGGAAAAGTGCCTCTCACCTTGCGATCGCAGTGTGCCAAAGTCGAGCATCTCTGTAGAGGAGTATATTCCAGGGGCTGCAAGTGGAGAAAAGGCAGCTCAGAGACAGGCCCCCTTCTGGCCGAAACCCAACAGCGACGTCTGGAGCCACAGCGACAGCTCGCTCACCTGTGGTCACCTCCACCTCCACCGGCAGGATGATGAACTCGTCCTCGCTGGATGCGTTCGTCTTGATGCGGATAAAGGCCGTGTGGTTGTCCGCGTCCCGCGAGGAGAAGCTGGCTCTCATCACCCCCTTCGTCTCAAAAGGAGGGATCTCCTGGCCAGGAATGCGGAGAAGAACCCAAATCAATTAAGGACCATGAGGCTGTGAGCACGGGGACCCCTACAGGACGGGGCAGGAAAGCCAAATACTGACCCATAACTTTTTGGTGCCGCCCTGCTGGCCAGTAGGGAGCTCCAAGTGAAGGTCCCCCCCGCTGGAGTACATTTCAACGACCTGCAAGAGAAAGGCGTCAGCCCACTGCACGCGGCCCACTGCACGCGGCCCACTGCACGCGGCCCACTGCACGCCGCGGCCCGGAGAAGGGAGGCCGTCTGGGCGGACGGGTACCTGAAGAGGCTCGCTGTGCGGGTTGTGAATGTTTATCAGCGGTGAGAAGCTGCTGTTTACTGGCACCCTGGCCCCGATGAACGGCCGCAGTCTGTATGGGTTTGGTATGCCCACCCCAAACACCTTAAACACAAGTTTTTAAAGTTGTCAAAGACAGGGATGGGGGCAAACAACGAAGGCTAAAGCGACTGATGTCTGCACACCTACCTGGTATGTAAATACCCCGTGATGAGATGTATTAATAAATAAAGTATTTTCTACATTGCCCACTACTCGGGCTAGGAAAACGACATCAAATGATGTATTTCCGCCTGGTGGAATTATCTAGAAGAAAACAAAGAAAGGAGGCTTTTAAAGCTTACAGATGGTAAGAGTCTCATCACAGCTCAGTAGTCACATTTATTTGGAAGATTAACTGATCAGAAAATCAAGGACCAGCTTACAAACCTTCAACATAAATATTAAAACCAGCATAACCTGCTTACAGACTACAACAGCTACAGGGCATCACTGTCTGCTTGGACACAGCGAATCACCAAGCCAGCTGAATGCCGTTCTGATTTCCAAGGGAAACTACAGAAAGCCACTAACAGCGTTATTGTGTGGAGACATGAGGGGACAGGTTACAGTCATAAGCAGATAAATGTGAAATGAGCTCAGACCAGAGAGAGCAGTACTTCACACATTCCCCGCAGTAGCTAAGTCTTGAGGGCCAAAGCCCCTCTACTCCCCCATGTCTAACACTCGTGGGCTTAAGACTGTTTTCCTGCACGTTGTAGTAAATCCTGCATGCACTACGGCCAAAGGTAAAAGGAGCTGACAGCGAGTAAGACTTAGTTTATTTTATGACAGAGTAACAAGGCACTAGATAAAATGTCAGCAGTCTCTGGGGGAAAAAAAAAATACTGAGGGCCTTGCCTTTGTCCCCAGGCCCAGCCACCAATAACTTTACATTCTAGCAGAACGTTTACAGCTGCGGCTGGACTGGCTGTCTGGCACAGAGGGCAAGGTCTGCGGGCCACAGTAAAGAACGAGACGTGGACGGCCGAAAATACTCACCCTATTCTGAAAAAAGGATGCATGAAAATGAGCAGTTGTTGCTGATATTGATATTAAAATGATAGTTTCCTCTGAACTGGGATTGTGTAAGTAAACCTTTTCCATCTTAGGCATCCCAACAGGCCTGAAATGAAGACAGGGAGAGAGAAAAAAATTAAATAAGTGACGTAATTCATGGCCATTTGCTGCAGATAAGCATTTAAAATTTCCTCATTTCCACATTGAAAAGGATCAATGCAATGCAGGGAGGGGGGGGGCAGAATGTAACAAAGTGTTCTTTAAATCCAATGCTGCAATGTTATCATTGCGACACACTGAAATGTACCACTCTGAAAATGAGTTAATTCAAAGGTTGCTCAACCAGGCAGCGTTTCGGAGCCCTGGGGGGAGGCGCAGGTCGCAGGGTGACACTCAGCCCCAGGACACGGCACAGAGTCCAGCAGCGGTGTTTGGCCATGGAGCAGAGCAGGATGTCACTCTGCATGGGGGTATAGCCCCCACCCCCGGGAATAGCGAGATCTAATTTATCAGTGCGGCAGAACGCTGACTGCAATACAGGACTCAGATTTAAATCAGGCTTTGCATACAGGACAGTTGCAGGTTCTTAATATTACATCTAAAAATATTCAAATTTAAGACACAGGTCATCAAGGTGGCCCAGCCCTGCCTGAATTCATTCTTTGCAGCTGAAACACGTCGTGCATTTTTCACGCCAAGCCCACATCCCGCTAAAGCATCACTAAGCGATGACCTAAGCCACCACTGAGCCGGCTGCAGCCCGTACGGGTTCAGGCACCTCGCGATCCTTCACAGCTGTGCAGGAGGCCTGCAGTGCTGACAGCTGTCAGGCTAAACGGTGTCTGCATCCGGAACGTGTCGGCTTACGGAGAACACCGCCCCAGTGATGCCATGCGTGACCGTTCACAGGTCAGTGAAAGAAAAAAAGTGGCACCAATTAATAGAATTAAGTCTTATTTTCATTGTTACACCGAGCTGAAAAATTTCTGCTATGCTGGGCGACGGGAGATCATGTGCAATGTAACAAAGTCCATCAGTCTTCAGTATGCAACAATGTGTGTGTTCTGTACTGAATTATACTAATGCTCATACATGGAAATCTATTTTATTTCTATTTTTCTTCTTAGTTTTAATACACCAACACCGTCAAGACAAATTCCTAGTACTGGAAGGTATACCAGGCCAATAATGCGTATCCTGACTGTCATTTTACAGGAAATTTGGTGGGGCTGCACAAGCCAGGGCGCCGTCACGCGACACGACATTCAGGCGGCTGGAGAGCTTCACCACCGTGAGCCCCCTCCTGCCCTGGGACGAGTCGACAAGCTGCGGCAGCACAGAGGACCTGCGGTTTCGGACACTTAGACACCGTGAGTCACTTCAGCGAGCGCCACCTCTGGCTAGGGCTGGGCCCGTGGACCGGCTACGAACGAGCCGACGAATGACGTGGACCTGTGATGCGGGCGCTCAGTGCTGCTACTTATACCTGTGCCATATGGCACCGTACACAGCCTCCGCGGCTCTGGGGGAGCATCGCTGCTGCACCACCCCGCCCCACTAGCTCTGCCTGCACAGGCATCTACCACATGACCCAAAATTAGCATTAGTCACCTCGGCTATTGCCAAGAAAACCACTCTCATCAACTGGAAAACTAGACAAACTCTAAATCACTATGAATTCAATTAATTAAAGAACACATGACATGAGAAAATCACAGCCTTTTTTTTTTTTAAAGGACAATTTTATGCAAATATGGGAACCAGGTCTCTTTCAGATCTACTGAGAGCTAATGGCACATTTTGTTTCTCTAGCCATTCCTCTGATCTCCCATCAAAGCCCAATTATTTCTACTGATGTCTGGTTCTGTTTATAATGAACACAACTCTAACCCCTCCCTAAGTGGAAATGTGATATAAATGATGCGAATATGATTCTGACTTAGTCACTGCTTATTGTTAGCTGTCTGACCGCTGCCTGAAAGTGTGTGAGTGTCTATTGTTTAATAACATCAAACACACACACAGGGGCACAAATCAGACAACAGGAGAGAGAGAGAGAGACACGTACTACAAAACCAGAACACACCTACAGTGTTATGTTAAGAGTCCCAAGGACAATAAAAGCAGAGCCCCCATTTACACACAAAGCCCACCGCAGAAGATCCTACGGGGAGTGTGCAGGGACGATGGGGCATAGGCAGCACGAAGAGGCGAGGTTGGGCCTTACTGTTCGTGGAAGTCCAACATGGGAGGCTCGAACCGTATGGGCCTGCAGCTCCCCCGCTGTAAGGGTGAACTGCAAGAGAAGGGAGTGTCGTGTGAGCTGGGCAGCCCAGAGAGCCCCCCCGGCAAGCAGAGTTCCAGTAGCCAGCTAAACCCCCCAACGGACAACCATGGGCCGCTAAACACAGCAGCGGGGGCCTGGCTCCACAGGTGGGACCCGACATGGCATGCTGGTGGGGGGGAGGGGGTCAACACGTCTGGCCTAGGGGCAACAGCAGTTTCAATCTTGGAAGGACCCCCCCCCCCCCCAAAAAAAAAAAAAAGGGTTCAGCTCTGCATTATCTCTCTGAAAAGGAAAGATGGGCAGATGGACACAATGGATGATGTTCCTGTATCAGGGGCTCATTCCAGGCATGATGGAAGCCAAGAGAACAGGCAGCTAAAGGCTAATTAAACCACACATGGACTGAAGCATCCTCTGACTGCCACATTCCTGCATTTACTGTATTAAATGGCTTTTTAAAACAGCATCGATTTCAGGTACAGCAGCAGCACAGCATGCAAGCAACAATGGAATGAACCGGCAGATAATTAAATCATTTATCCAGTGTGTAATTAGCATTCCTGGCCTTTGTCTTGCGCTGTAATACACCTATGTCAGCTTTAAATGAGCAGCAGGTTGCGGAAGGCTAACAGATAAACATTTCATAACGCTGTCAGGAGGCTGCCAGTAAGGGCGAGGTCCACTAGCGAGGGGGACACACCCACGGGGATCGGCGTGGCGGGGGCCGTAAAGCTGCACCCAGGCCGGAAACGCCCACGAGTCCATAGAGATGAAGGCGAGGCACTGATATCCACATCCCTGCGGGATCCCCATGTCAGCCGGCCACATCACACGTGCGTTGGACACAAGCACTTACGATTACAGGGCTCAGCAACCGGCAAGTAACTTTCTATAGTTTATGCCATACCATAGACTAAACAGCCAATCAACTCACCTACTGTGAACAAGTAAACTCTGCAAGTTTAAGAAATATTATATAAATATATGAAAAAAAAAAAATAAAAATCACACACACACACAGCTCAGGTAGCGTGCCCTGGTACAGCTTGTTGCAGCAGACACCATATGATGAAACACCGAGATCCCAGCTGGCAACCCCCCAGGCCGACACACAGTCCAGTCCCAAGACAGGCCGTCCCACACGCCTACCCAGACAGGCCGCCTCAGATTCGGACCACAGGCGATGCCCCAAGGACCACAGGCGATGCCCCAAGGACCACAGGCGATGCCCCAAGGACCACACCAGTCCCTATCCCCAAGAGGCCTGACCCCACTGACACGCTGGCAGTTTGGGATCTTCCCAAAATGAGGGTCCTGAGGGCATTTTAGTTTCCCAAACAATTACACTAACACCAGAGAGTAGTTAAGACAAAGAGTGTCTTTCACTCGTTACACTGAACTCTGATTTGTTGCTGGAAACACATCCAACACACTAATTCCAAGTGTGTGACCAAAACAAGGCAGAAGGGGCCTCCAGAAGTTAGACTCCCTGTGGCATTTGAGGTGCTTTTGTCAGGATATTCAAAGTTAAAAAAAAAAAAAATGGGGGGTGGGGGATTATAGGGGTGTTTATCACTACAGGTATGAGACCACACTCAGTAGTGAGTTATTCACGCACCCGTTGACACAAGATTTAGTTCACCATGACTGATATGACGCAACACATTGTTGAATTGTTATTTTGCATATTTTTTTTTTTTTTTTTACTGGGGGCGGCACGGCGGTGCAGTGTTTAGCTCTGGTTCCAGTTTCTGTCAGGGTTCTACACGTGTGTGGAATTTGCATGTTCTCCCCATGTATCAAGACGAACTCGCAGACGATTACATCGCCCACATAGCATAGAACTAATATGCTAATATTCTGGACAAGTTGTGATTGTTCAACTTCACCTAGCAGACACACGTACGAGATGACCGAGGCATTGATTGATTCTGATCGTGTATGGACTAATCATCCTGAACTTCTAATACATGTCTACGATTCACCCATAATATTATTGTGCCAAGGTTGAACTGCACAAACATCTTTTTCACTGGTCACTTATATAACTTGTTTCTCACGAATAATTTGTTTCTCACAGAGAGTTAGGACACCTGTCTTGTCTCTCTGGGGAAAGGGACACTTATCAGTACCGACCGGAGCTCAGCCATGGGACAGCATGCACATCGCCGGCACTTTCTCGGGACGTGTTGGTCTCCTGCCAGGACTGGAAGGGGCTCCCCGGTCCGTGTGGAGGGGGCTGATCATGGCACGTTCAAGTGTAAATGGCTTTGCAACTGTTTAAGCATTTTAAATCATTAGAGGGTCTACTTACAATGCTAATGATATTTCCTAATTTTGTATCGCTTTGGACTACTTATCAATGTTTGTGGCATTTCATAATTGTCTTGTATTCCATAATTTTGTAAACAATTTCTGGACTATTTACTATTGTTTAATATAGTTCATGATTTTGTCTCAATTATATTTCATAACTTTGTATCACTTAAAATATTTCTGAGCAGACCTAAGTGTGCCTGTTTGTTCCTCCGAGAGCCCTACATGCCCCCCTCATACTAAAACACCCCATGTCATCGTGGGGTTCCCTCCAGGAAGGACAGTTCCCCACCCGACCCAGTCCAAAAACATGAAGTTAATTGGAGTTGCCAAATTGCCCACAGGTGTACATGTGTGAGTGAATGGTGTGTGACTGTGCCCCGCGATAAGTCCTGGGTTGTTCCCTGCCTTCCACCCCCAGTCTCTGGAATAGGCTCATAAGCTCTAGACCCCCCGCAACAATGAATAGGACAAGCGGTTATAGAAAATGAATGGATCTTCTTAGGCTTCGTTATTCACACACGTCAACACGCTGCCTTATGTTTGGTTTGCAGTTCCTCTTATATTGTGTTTGTAGTTCTAGTAGAGAAACAATTTCAAACAGCTTCCCTGCTGTACCGAAATCGCACTGAACTGTGAAGCGGATAGCAGTAATCATGCCTAGGTGTCTGTTTATTTATGTCTCTGCACACGCTTGCTCATTCACGATAGCACAGTCCCAGACTCACACGTCCCAGATAGCACAGTCCCTTAACAAAATCAGGCCGTGTGCAACTGAGCAAATATTAACAGCATACAAAGAAAAATTATGGTAAACTAAATTTAAAATATTTAAAAATCTTTTGGCGATTTCAATAATCTAAGAATTATGATTCGTAGTATCCATTTCCCCCCTACCTCTAACCAGTAACCTTATCAATTTGACCACTAAGTCTTTAACCTATCACAACCCACCCCCCCC
>JAODJU010000079.1:1977733-1988773 GCA_026776725.1 Gnathonemus echidnorhynchus
GGTATCGGCAGATATCCAAATTCAGGTATCGGAATCGGATCGGAAGTGAAAAAATGTGGATCGGTGCATCCCTAATGAAAAGCAAACTCAGTCATTTCATTTCATATGCACTACATACACATAATATTGACACCATTGTCAACCACTGAGGTTGTGAGCTGACATAAGCTTAAGGGAAACAACCTGAGACGCATGTCTTTTTCAAAATATGATCAGGATGGACGTTTCAAAACCACAGTAACAAACACCAATTGCAGGAAGTGGTTGGCCAAATATCTGACGTGTAGTAATAAGCCTCACACAACTGTCACCAGTGTTGATCAAGCAGTCGGACCGGTGCCTGCAAGACTCCCATCTGCCATTTTATGCCCAGAATTACTCAGGCTGCTGTCAAACATGCCCAGATGTTTACTTGAACTATACCAGCATCAATCTTGTTGGCCTTTGACAGCTTACGGGGCTCACATGGCTAAGCAGTGGGGAGGGCTTGGGGGCCTGATCACAGGAGCACAGGCTGCGCTCCTTGTTTTCACCATAATGCACGTTCCCTTTAAAGCCCCAGAAGGAGTGCCTGATGGATGCATGAGCCGCCGTTCCAAAGAGCAAAACTGAGGAGCTACTGCTACCCAGCTCTCTGCTATCCAAGTCCTATTATTAGCCGTCGTGGCGTAATAGGAGGTTCTATGGCTAACAGACTTAAAGCCGTACATTAACACCCTTCTTCTATAACACCATTAAACAGCACACTCCACGCTGAAGAGCGCTCTTTGCTTATTTTTCTGGAATTTTAACCTCGATAATCAGAGGAAGGGGAAAGGGAACACAGTGACATACATGCAAACTACTGATTCCAAACACTATCGACTGGCATGCAAATACAGCTAGAAAGCCAATCATGGGAGGGCAGAGAATGAACAAGTGCCCTGACACATTAGCAAGTGCCAGGAGTGCTAACAGGTGCTGGGGGACGGGCAGATCTTTGAGGTCTGTGGACCAGCCATACGGGGACGATGACAGGCTATCAGACAGAGGAGAAAGGCAGGGCGACAGTGAACTAGGGCAACTGAAGCTGAAAGCAAAACAACAGGTCTGGGACCAGAATATTTATGTGGACAAGACAAGTAATATTGGTAATCTGACAGAGCAAAGAACTGCCAGATATTTGTCTTGAAAAGAATGTATTTGGTTCAAGACACTGATGGGCAGATGAAAAGCTAATGAACGAGTGCTTCAGTGCAATTCCAACAGCCCAAAACCTTATAGCCCAACTTCAAAACAGTGGATACATAAGGCTGGAGCCGGGAGATGTGAAATTAGACAGGCCTCCAGCTTCTTCTGCAGGGCTCCCAAGCTGTAAGAGCTCCTGAGCCCCATGCAAGTCCATTGTAATGAACAAAAATGGAAACACATTTGGTTCACTCTTTTCTCCAAATCATGCTCTTTGGAGAATATGGATGTTCACCTGCAGGAACTTTATTCAGCTCAATGTATTGAATTTAGCCACTTTAATGCACCAAACACAGATCAGCAACTAAATGACAAGCAGAAGTAGCCAATGTTACAGGACACAGAGCAGTTAGTCGTCAACCCATTTTGCACTGCAACCCAATAGTTCTAAGCTGCAACCCTATATCAAGTATAGGTTTAAATTAACCCTATGATCATGCACACAGTGCACTCGACAACTTACACCAATCGATGCCTATTGCACAAATCTGATTAGATATACCGGTGAATTTTAAATTAAGCATCTGTGGTTTGGCTTCGTGGATTGGTTGAGTGTTCACTAGTTTTGCACAAAGCATTTGCAGACCCAAGACCTGTATATACAAGTTAATTCTAGGATTGGGGCAGGGAAATCCGATCTTGGATTAGCACAGGAGCTAGCTGGTTTTAAAATGCTTACATTTCCAACTCTACCTCGCGACCCTTTCAGAACTTGCTGTGACCCAAATTCGGTTGAGATTCACTGAGATAGATGTCCTCTATGTGAGCAATGATGATTAAAATGGATACAATGTACTCTAGTTTCACAGCTGATCACATTCAGTTAGTCACTGAAGCACAGTACTGCTACTGACACCTATGGCAAGGAAGGCCGACTTCACTGACTGACTTACTAGTGGGAGAAGGAGGGAAGTTCAGCTCTCCTTATAAGTCACCCGACAAAGCAGCTGCTGGCATTCAGATGTTGACAGGTGTGGGGGGAGTCAATGCAACTGACTGGACACAAGATAAGAGTTGGGGGTGTGTAACGAGCAGCCATTTACGATTAAAACGCTCTCATCCTCCCTAATAACGGTCTACTCCGTCATCTTGCATTCCTCCACTCAGCCATCCCACAACACCAACCTCCAAAGGAGGACAGGAAGCTGATGTCCTGCAAGCAAACACCGCATTGTACACTTTGCATGTTCCTGCCCTAATTTTGACCTTTCCAAGTCAAACAAAACATATCAACCAAGGAAAAAAAATTAATTCATACAAGTCAACTTCTGACTTGTGATGCATGTCCTTGGGATTCCTAGAGGTATCCAGCAGGAGCAGTGTTGCATTTTAACTTCCATGTGCTGCATTTCTGCTGCTCCTCTGATTTATCTTCTTTTTTACTCGGTCATTTGCACCAGCAGCCCTTAAGGTATCTGGGCAGTTCCAACAGAGGGAGCAGGGTGATAAGGGCAGCAGAGATAGCCAGCGAACCACTGGAGGAAACTGTTGACTTATCGAGGAGGACTTGGGACACCAGAGGGAGCGGAATCAGAAGGAGCAGCATGTTCCTAACATTGGTGTACAACTGGGGGGGGGCATTTGGGAATATGCAAAGGCTTTGCTGTTAGCATAAGAAAACATGTCATGGGAGTGATTCAAAAACTGAGATGCACACAAAATTAACTTATAAATCCATCAATCTTACACTCGCTTAGTCTGGTCAGAATTGAGGAAAAACTGTGAAAGTGGTTCGTAAATATTGCAGATGTGAAATGCTCTGCTGTTTACATGATGCTTTTATCCTGTCTGATATCAGTTTTCTGTATAAAGCTAGATTACTTTACAGGAGAAACACTTCTTAAAAAGTACTGTTTTCGAGAATATTACACATTTCTCTTGGACTGTACTCATACCCCAAAGGTTGCAGGTTCAAGTTCTATGTCCTCAACCACAACCCTAAAATACCTTAAGAGCCACACTTCCTGGTACAGTGAACGGACCCCACATTTCATGTACATAAAGACGGGGTTTATTTTTGGTTACTGATAGCAGACCTTCAGCTTGTCAACACACACACTTCAGACTGTCACTGGGACAGAGTTAAACTGAATCAGATTTATTCAAATCCTGTTTACAAGAAAGTTTGACAGATTCTTGGAGATATCCAGGTCTCTCAGTGGAGCCCATAAATATGAATATAAATATTCTCCCACAAGCCTACAACACCATTAAGAAAAGTGTAAACATGTTGTATGAATACTTTAGTCTGCCCATTAGAAAAAGTCAAGCATTCATATCTTTTTATAAATGCAACCTGGGGCCACTCCCTTCACCTTCATCCATGTGTCACATCTTCTCTGGACTGGCGATGCAAGCGAAGGTCATGTGAAACACCAAGAGAACTTCACCATGAGGACTTCAGCACCTGAGACGTTACTTAAAAGGCCAACAGACAGCCCATTATCAGACTTTATGGCTCTGATCCAATTCCTCTGAGAGCCTATGACCTGTGAAGACCCACAATGTAAAAAAGAATCCTAGAAACAAAGACTGCACTTCTTTTAACGCAATGAAAATACAAAGCACGGCTGTCACTGGAACAATAGACCATAGCAAAAACACATTTGCACAGTAACCACGAAACAGCCGTTTTTTTTTTTTTTGATCAGACACGTCACTTCCGGAGATCACACAGGAAAGACAGGGCTCTGCTATGCAACTACAGGCTTTCATACAGAAGTGCTGCCAAACTGCTGTGGCACATTTCATCAACCCACCCATCTTTATCAAGAGTTAAATCTGTAGGTCTGCAGGACTGAATCATAATTCATAATGAGCATCTTTTTCAGCTTTCATATGAAACACGCAAGATGCATGCTCACAGGCTGATGTCCGGCACAACTATATGAGTTAGCATCTAAGCACCTTCCCCCAAATGCCGCAACAGCACCCAAAGAAAAGGGTTTAATTTTTTTTGTGCAAATATAATAAAAATAAAAAAACTAGGCCTAAAAATAACTTGGTCAAGAAGTCCGATTCTAATATAATGTTCTCAACACCAAATAAACACAAATCAATGCTTTAGTGGACGTTTTTACTGTTAACCGTCATGCTATCCATTCAGATAAGAGCCGTAAAAACAGCCGCAATCATATGCTGCACATGAATCGATGCCACTCTGAGCTTCCTATTCAGAAGAGTAAAAGAACACATGATGATCTAAAAAACAAGAAACCAACTGACCTTTTAAGGAACTGACTGAGACAGAAGCTTTCAGTTCATTTTCTCCCTTTTAATAAAAGGAGCACACATGGATTCAAAAAAACAATGTTAATTTTTAAAATGGTTTCCCTGGAGTATTTTATAAAACAAAAACAAGACATTAACATGCTTACATATTACATATTAACAGCTATAGACGGAAAGAGGTGAAGCTGAAAAAATGTTTTCAGAAGATTAACCTTGGTGTTCATTTTCTAGCTTAACTCAAAATCTGTTCAGTTAGAATCATCCTGGGCAGTTATTTTTTATGGGGGGCCAAATCTAAGCTCTGTTATGACATCAAGGACCACACTTTACTGACTACTTTCACGTCCTACATTCTGAATCAATTTCTCTTAAGACTCATTTTTTGTGTACCAGTATAGATGAAGAAAGTTGAGGAGACACAAAACTTTATCCTTTATTTTAATGATTGTGTACGCCAGTAAAACTCACCAATTTTTGCACAGGTCTGGACTCAAGTATTTATAAAATGTGAATAGACTAAGTTAAAAAAAAATAGATACAAGTACATGTACGTTTCTGCACTTTACATAATGCCAGATGAAACTTCTGCTTTGGTTTGTCTATGTAGGACATTTTCACAAACATCTTCAAATTTATTTAAATCCAAATCAATGCTGGTGCATGAACATGCGTCTCAAACATAAGGAGAAACGGCAGACCAGACGGCAGAAGAAGCTTTAAAAAAAAAAAAAACACAACACCTTAGTCTAGGTGCACCAGTCTACATTTGAGAGCATTCAACTACCCTCACAAATTTGGCCAGAAGTGCCTGCTCAAGAACCAAGGCACGTGTCTGCATTGAGCACCATACTTCACACCAATAAAAGGAAAGGACCTAAAACAAGCTCCGCCAAATTCCTAAAGACCTGACAGGCCACTTATGCAGCATGCGTGAGGTCAGCAGCACAAAGCTCAAGAGGTCCAAACCATCAGGGTCTCTCTTTGTTCCATTAGAAAAACAGAAACTATTCACTTTATCTACATTTGCACACCCACATCACCCAAGGACAGTAAGGCTTCCCAGGCTTCTCACACCCCTGACTAGAAAATACAGAAATGACCTACAAATGAGGACAGCATTTGGGTTGAGCATATGTAAATGCTGAATTTTGAAATCTCCAAAACCCTGTTTGCAAACTTCTGAACTTCTATGGATAACCCCGTTATTGCGCAGGGTCAAAAATGCACCCATGATTGAAAGCAACCATTGACCCTTTAAAACACATCCTGCACACCTTCCTGTCACAGAGGCCTTACACAATCAAAGACAGAATTACTCCAAGACTTTTCAGGGTTTCTTTGCATTTTGGTTTGCCCAACTGCCAAAGTAATCCTTCAAATTAAGTGCAGCCAATATGTCCAGGTCACCTTGGGGTCACATTTGGTCACAGACCTACAGGACCAACTACCACATGCAGGAGTTTGTTGGCCGCTAAGATACTTCACTGTGTTATCATGACAACATGATATTTCAGATGCCATCGAGAAACTGGAGAAACTTAGTCATTAAATGTCTAAGCTTTTCAAGCACCGTTTTGTTGACAGTTCTTCCACAAGTATTCTAAGCCCACAAACCTACTGAAACAATGGGGTAGTTCTCACCGAAACAGCTGTCACTTTTTAAACTATATCTATGACTTATACCCCAGGGCAAAACTGTGTCCCATTTGAATTGAGGACTACAAAAACCACCTCGCCTTACTGTTACAAGGTGTCTATACTACCTCTAAGCCTATTCTATACACATTCATTTCATGGCTAAGATGTGCAACAGGTGCTCACACAAAACATCTAAACCTACAGTATGACAGGTGAGATCACCAATATTAATCTCAATGGCTGAAAAGACTTGCCAATACAAACCAGTAACACTTCCACTCGTTTGTGTTTATAAATGGCCACAAAGCAAGAGGGAAAACCCCTTTGGTGAAATTACAAGACATAACAGATCACACAAGACAGTTCCATAGAAGCTACCATTATAATGGCAGCAATCCTATTAATTCAGACTGCTGCTTAACAGCCATGTTGTATGTACCAATACTACATGGTCAGCTGCTCAGTTTAACCCAAAGCCAGCATTTCTCACCTTTCAAACTGCTTGCAAAAAAAAAAAAAAAATGCAGTACAGAAAATTAAAGGCGTCATTGTCGTTCCTGTTGCTGAAATGGTCCACAGCTGACTGATGATTTGTATGGACGCAATGCTAAATATTCCAAATAAGTAACCTGTGAACATTTTTGATAGAGAATTACCATGGTAGCAAACAAAGTTCCTAGAGATATGCAGCACGTGAATAACAAGGTAGCTGTCAATATGTCATGGCCTTTCATAGACTTTAAAGTTTTTTTTTTTTTTTTGAGATTTGGTTAGTTACATCATAGTTTTATCCAAAAGAGTTTCAGTTTTTAACACATGAAATATTCCGCGAAGTCATAGCTTCGCCAACATCTTTACTACAAAGCAAACACAGCAGCAACTCAATGACACACGCTGAAAGAAGTTAACCACTCTGCAATTTGTTATTCAAAACCAACCTAAAGCAAACCGTTTGGGACTTCAGGCATTTGTAAAATATTTAAGAATTACTGCAGAACACATCTCTACCCTGAACTGGGTACGAATTGGCATATCCAACCTTAAGGACTCATCAACAACTTAATAAAAATGCCACAACTACTAAGTTTTATATATAAAAACACACTGAAGACGCTAGCAGCTAGCGAAGATATTTTCGTGGCGAGCTGGCTAGCATGCTAGTTAGCTAACCCCCTTCAAAAAAAATGAAGACAATTTATCAGAAACTCCGTAAACCATTTTCTACCCAACACGACATTTAAAAATGTTCTATATTTGAAGTGAAGTTGAGTGAATTGATTTGCAGAGTAACTGCTAAAATCTTGCTCTTGCCATTACATGCCGGTTATAACAAATCGGTATTTGAAACTGACAGTGTCATTGCCGAATCCGTCCAGGCCCAGAAAAAAGCCTCGGTCTAAATTTCTACGTTTGGCCGAGGAAGAGCGCGTGTAAGGCATTCAACTCTGGAAGGAATGTGTGCATGGTCCAAGGTCCCAATGTAAAGTTAACTAGCTAGTTTACACGAGACACGAATAAGTCAGTTTGGTGGACACCGAATACGACAACACGGACACCCAGCTCCATTATGATATGGGACAAATTTTGTGTTTTTTTCCTTAATGGAAAAAAAGGCACTCGCCAGTTCGTCGGACATGCAAATTAGCTACCGCTAGCCAGGTACCAAAATATCTCTCTAGCTGACCAATATTGCGTGTTAACCTGTCGGTACGAGAACATTTAAAAGGCGGGGGGGGGTCCAGGTTATCAGTTAATTTGGTCGCTATATTCACTGTATTCAGACGAGATGTGTAAACGGAGGATACGTTACAGAACGGCACTGGAGCTGGCTAGCCTGGCTAACAAGGCTAACGTTTTGACAATCTCCCCGTTCTCTCGGCAGCCCACGGCACAAGCGAGCGAGCGAGCTAACTAGCCAGCCTGTTTGCTAGCTATCAGTGCCAACCCAACCACCGCAATGTATCAATACTTATTACAAGGATTTCCAAAAATAGTACACAGACGGGGGAAAGCGACACCAACCTTGTTTGTTGGCCTGTGAAACCTGAAAAAATGCAATAAATAAAAGGCGCAGGATGCCCAAGCATGGTGTTCTTTTCTCCATTGATAGGTGAAATAGAGCGTCGGCTCTCACAACGCTCGCCATACTACCGTGGCTGTGTCATTATGAGCAAGGCGAGCGGCTGCATGCTGATATAAACACTGTAGGGCTCCGGCGGGGGCGCAGAGACGCCAAGCGGAAGAAGCCGGTACTGCAGGACACGCCTGTCCGCAGCACGTTTAATTACTGTTGAATTTTGCGCGTTATTGGCGAACTAATTCTCTACAGCTCTCGACTCAATAAAGTAAAATATGTTAAAATTCCTAACCACGAACTAAAAATGACACAGATTAATACATTCCTTACAGTTTTGAACCGATAAAACTTTGGATTTCTAGGAAAGGAATTCAACAAGTTACATTTCTGCACGCTACTTGTATGTTTTCACACGTATGACTCATTGCTAGAGTGGAAAAGCAATTAGAAACAAATTCAGAACAGTGACTGCGAAGCATTCTAAGTCTGGCATGAACGCAAAAATGTATTTTTTATTTGTTGACTTCATCATATAATTTATTAGCATTAGACATACTGTATTTCATCTCTGGGGCATTTAAATGTGGTATATTAAAATTGAAACTTCATCCCGACGAAGATATTTGTTGCTACACAAATACTGTATTAGGATTACCCTACCATACGTACATACATACATATATACCATAAACAAAGATCACTGAAGCACTATTAGACTAATATAAAGTGAAGATTAAAATGTGAAGTTATACAGATAGGCTAATATATTACGGTTGGGTTTCTTTTCAGGAAGAACCGTTTTTCGTAATGTTCTGCCGAAACTTTTGTATAAAAATAATGCAAAGAGCATAGAAAAACGTTGTTAGTCAACAAAGAGTAAAAGGGAGTTTAAGCTATACGTTGTAGATAAAGGAATGTATTTAGTCAATGAATGTAGTGGACCATACAACTATAAATATATTTGAATGACATTTAGTGAAAATATGAAGGTCTTAGTACAAAAGGTACCATATGACACTAATTGCTATATATTCTGAATTAGTTTTAATTAAGATTCGGCCATAAGTAATAACATATATGTGCTGTAAGTAAATAGGCCTATGTTTCTTTTCTCAGTGTTTTTACTATAAAGGATGTATATCTTTCACAATGCCAGGGAAAACTGGTAGCTTAGTGTACCTGCTTTGTGGAAATGCAGTTTTGTAAAAGAATTCTGCTAAGTAATTACATATGTTATGCCCAATACACACAATGGACGTTGTCATGCCTTGCGTGGAGCCTAGAGGTAAATGCAGTGATCACCATCCTGTCCGTACACGGACAGACGTGTCCATGGTAAAATGGTTTTGTTCGAGAAAAACCTGTAGGCTTCCTTTTTAAACGTTTGTGGTAAAAAAAAATGCATTTGATCTTGTGGTTTGAAAGTTGAAGCACTCCGAGTGAAAACCCGCAATACGCCTTGGAGAAGGAACACAGGTCTGAATGATGGTAAAATCATAATCATGGATTACTCATGATTTAAAAAAAAAAAAAAAAAACTGTAAACACAAATACTGGGCGTTCTCCATACATGTTTAAGTTACGTAAATGCATACTATTGTTATAATGCATAGCTTTACTGCATACAGGCCTAATCCTTTGACGTTTGTGGCTAAAAGCCTAAGTTCCGCCTCGGTAGCTTTGCAAACACCGGTAATATTTTAGTATTTCTTTCGGGTTGTTATGTGGTGTTTATTTATGTGCTTTCTAAGATTTTCATTAACTTTGCAACTCTGGCCACATAATGCGAACGGCAGATTTTCTGTGAAGAATGGGCCAGTTGACTTGGCTCTTGGTACATTTCAGTCACGTGGGAGAAACACTGTGACATATAATCATATGTGATTATGAAATACACTTGCAGAACATTTGGCAGGTTTTCGTGCGGGTGTGTGTGTGTGGGGGGGGGAATCCTTAACTGGATTGGTCAAAGCATAGCAACAGTGTCAACAGAAACCGAGTCTCACAGTGTGGCAGCTAATGTGAAACCATAGTGTGAACGTCAGCGTGCGGTACTGAGTAAAAACGGCACTATAATAAGGTAAACGAAAAGCTGAACTGTTCTTGCACTGAAGTTGTTCTTTTTCACCATCATAAACAATTTATGAACATATTCTGCAGCTGCTTAGCTACAGAGGACAGGCTGTCCTGACTTTTAGATGCATTCATTGTTACATTTGCACCGTACAGTTCAGTGTTATTATACATGAAATAATAATTAAAACAACGCTATGTCTGATTTGTTTTCCCGGATGTTTAGCAGTGTTTTGTGCTGAAGTGTCAATGCAATATTGTTTGCGCCTTCTTTTACGGCTAGCAAGAAATATGCTAAAACATTAATATTATTATTTCATTTTCATTATTTCATGTTCAACAGCACACTCGTTTGCAGAGGTCTGGTTGTTGATCAGCGTTTAAAACACTAGTATGACGAGTAATTACCGAATAAATAATAATGTTAAATATATAGTAAAGTACAAGATAGTCTATGTATAAGTCAAAGAAGGTTTGTCTTGTGTCACTGGTAATCCATCTGTAGACACAGAGGGGGTCGTACGACTGACTAACCCCGTTTTGGATTATTAGACTGTTAAATGTGTGGAAGCGCTTCAACGTCATCAGGAAGACATGGTGAGTGGAGAAAGTCGTCATCTGACTTCGCTGCTGCACATTTGCCTTTTATGCATATATTCTTAACCAAGAAAATGCCTGCACAGAGTACATTGCTGTTTGCTTAACGATATTTAAAAAAAAAAATATATATATATATATATATATATATATATATATATATAATACGCATATCAAATTATGTCATTACAGTTTTG
>JAODJU010000079.1:2000155-2035628 GCA_026776725.1 Gnathonemus echidnorhynchus
CAGTGAAGGGGATGTGGAGAGACCAGAGGGAAGGAGGGGAGGGGCTACACAGTGAAGGGGATGTGGAGAGACTAGAGGGAAGTGGGGGGGCAGCAACACAGCAAAGGGGATGTGGGGAAGGTCACTGAAATCACCGGGGGGGGGGGTTGTAGTTCTAGGAGGTTGTAAGAAGCATTATGGAACTGGGAGAAGGTTGGGGGTGTGCTCTGTGACCATAGTCTGTAATATTTACCATGTCGGGGGGGAGGGGGGGTGTCATAAAACAGTCTAAGTGACAACAGAGCAGTGGAAGTTAACTGAAGAGCAAATTTCTGAAACTCACTCAGTCCACAGGACTCTTTTTGGGAAAATGTCTGTGAACTTCGAAATTTAACAGAAGTTCTTT
The DNA here is from genome assembly GCA_026776725.1 of Gnathonemus echidnorhynchus. NCBI lineage: Eukaryota > Metazoa > Chordata > Actinopteri > Osteoglossiformes > Mormyridae > Gnathonemus > Gnathonemus echidnorhynchus. The sequence goes on from JAODJU010000079.1 coordinate 2,000,541, forward strand.
GCTGGATTACATGAGAACTGTTGCACCCAAATGAGCCCTGCGAAGTGGAGGATGTCAGTACAGCATCTTCAGTCCCTGTGTTGAAAAGATGATGAAGTTTGAATGCCGCAGAAAGCTTTTCCCCTTCGTGTTCCAGGCGCCTAGAATCGATTTCTTGGAACGCGCTGAGTGAGGAGGAGAAAAGCAAGTGAGTATGCGGGACTGTGTGTGTGTGTGTGTGTGTGGTGTGTGTGTGTGTGTGTGTGTGGTGTGTGTGTGTGGTGTGTGTGTCTGTGTGTGTCTGTGTGTGTGTGTGTCTGTGTCTGTGTGTGTGTGTGTGTCTGTGTCTGTGTGTGTGTGTGTGTCTGTGTGTGTGTGTGTGTGTGTGTGAAACTACTCCACCATCACCGATCCCTTCAATGCTTGTGTGAACGTTACATTTGGCCAGGTGATTAACGGCAATCGAACTGGCTTGTTTAACAACACCAGTATGGATTTTCACTGGAATCCACCACGGAGCAATGATGCGCTGAGCATCACTTTCGGCTTCTGAGTGGTTCACAGCCGGCGGAGTTCTACATTAAGTTCGTTTGGACACAGCACTCTGCACTGAAGCGCTTCATAGAGATTCAGTAGCGGCATTATAAGCTGAATTAGGGCTAATTCAGACGAACGTCGCAGATAGATGTCAGCTGATAATGGTGGGTAATACAGAATGCAGAAGAATATGGAGTGCTGTGCATGATTAGCTTTGCATGGCGTGGTGTGGTGTTGGGGCTCTATCTTACAGTTATGCATTTGCTCAGGAAAAAGAATTAAGCCTTAAAACATATGCAAATTAACAGTAACACAATAAAAATAAACAGGTATTTGTTCTTTTGTCCAAAAAGTTACCGATGCCTTGTTGGATAGCTAGAAGAAACCTGCTTTGGTTGCCAAACCTCACCTCAGGGGCTCCGCAGACATTCCATGTATCTGTTAAATTTTGTCACCAGCTCAATTAACTTAATTAGTTAATCCAACGAGGTATTGATTATCCATACGAGTTGGAGTAGTGGTAGTATCAAAAAGTACGTGGGTATATTGGACAGTTGCTGCAAATATTGGAGTGATTATAGGGGTGATTTTAGGAGTGATTTTAGCAGAGGTTTTAAAACGACTGAGATGACACACTTTGATAGACATAATATCATAATTTCACACCAAGATACCATTTACCATTTAAACATCATTTTCTTTCACTGCCGAAGATAATGGCACAGTAGTGTATTTCACTGGCTTCTCAGGTGACAGGAAGTGACACCTTTTCATAGGTTTGGCAGTGAGGAGCCAGTGGCTTTCACAGAGCACCGGGATGCCTTGCTGCGGGCCCTGGAGGACCTCGGTTGGCCACTGCCTAGGAGGGATGTGGACTTACTGGAGGAGCAGGTCCACCTTGCCCGCTCTTTCCTACAGCAAGCCTCAGATCTGCAGCAGACTATCAAGGATAAAGCCCGCGGCAGGCACCCTGTGAGTAAGCTGCTGACGATGCGGATATCGCCCCCTGCTGGTGCGGCAGACACAGGACATCTCTTAGTGTGGGTGGAACTGAAAGTTTCAGTATATTATGATGCAATTTTGTGATTTAGTTCAATTGAATTGTGCTTTAATATCCACCCAGTCACCTTCCAACTGCTTAGCCTGGTAGGGGGGTGGGTGGATACTATATCAGGCAGCCAGAGCACATGGGAGGGAGATACTCTGGATTGGGTGCCAGGTTGTGAGGACAACCTGAGTGAGGCAAAAATGAGCATCATCTCAAGATGAAACACAAGTCTAATGAGGATACCAGACCATTAAAGAACATAAGAAAACCAGTATGAAACTGGTCAACAAGGGTTGATTAGTTTCTTGGATATTAGACAGAAAAAGGAATATTTAACCTGCCAATTTCCCAGATTCCACCCTTATCGTCAGTTATACGCCACAGCTGCTTCAGCTGGTCACTCCCAGCCTCCAGGGATTGGCGATGACGACATCATCAACCCAACAACAGCTGAATCCAGATTCATTACGTTAAAACAACAACCTGGCCACCATCAATGCCCATGTCGTATTTAACGTAGAGGTTAATTAAGCCACTTTCGTTCTTTAGCTTGACAGGGGAGGAATGAGAAGGGGGGGTCAGTGTTGCATCCGAACTCACCTCCTCTTTACGCAATCACTGGGTTATTAAAACGCAATCACTTTGTCTGTGAGGCTGTCAGAGCCGTAATGAGGGTGACCGGCTGAGTGTGGCTCAGAGATGCCGGATTTCTAAGCAGCCAACACCCCAAGCAGTAAACATGTAAGCAGTTACCATTTGATGCTTCTGTTTCTGTTTTCTGTTCAATACTGAAGTAGCCCCTGACTTTCATATCAGCTTCAGCATCTTTGAAGATTACCCAGTATTTATGTTTTTTAAAACGGGTCTCGTAAACTCAGATTACAGATTTTCGACTGCGTGTAGTTTTCCCAGTACAAGCGCCGAACTCTGTTTTGCATTTGTGATGTTTTAAATAGCCCAGCGATGCACTTTCAGCTCAATAGTGCAAATGTTGCATAAATGGAGTTTCAGATTAAGAGGGTCAAATGAAGGTCTAGACTTTTCAGCAGTCAGTGATTATGGAAGCGTCCTCCCCAGCGAGCTGGCTATCGAAAGGAGTGTGTGTGTCTGTGTGTGTGTGTCTGTGTGTGTGTGTGTGACTACCAGTATGACATCAGCACAGTTGGGGCAATCAGGAGTCTGATGAGAGTCTGGGAGGACGGATATACAGCCTTGAGGGTCGCAGTCTCGTGCTCCTGAATGCTTTGCTAGATCAGCTCCTGGGGGGCCACCAGGGGGTCCTGTTCCTCCGTGCTGAAGGGTCGGGGGCAGTATTTCAATAAACAAACAGCAGACTAATAGCATCTGTTCAAAAGCAGACTGAGAATCCTCACAGTGTAGCTGTGTCGCCTCTCGGGGTAGAAGCTAATAACGACACACTGTCTCCGTCTGACTCCTTTACGATGCTCATCTCAATCAGCCATTTTCAAGGATGAGGACAAGAAAGCATGGAGCCTAGGTGACATACATAGTGATCAGGAGGTGGTTTCCAGATGAATTTTACACTTTCTGTATTTTTATGGGCGATGTGTGAGACACTTTTAAAATTGACTTATTGGCTGTCTGCATTCATGCTTTTGCAGGACCCTGGGACCAGAGTGGGTAGCCGGCCAGCTAAAGACTCAGGGACGAAACAGAGGGGGGCCCTAGACGGCCTGAGGGGTCAGAGCGCAATCGGCAGATCTGAGACGGACGGCTTCTACTACAGCGGTGGGTGTCAAGTCTGCTCAGGGCCCCTGAGCATCAGCCGCTTGCAGGAACATGGCCTCAGTACTCAGTAGGCTGATCAAACTGTGGACTTAACATTAAAAACCAGAGATACCTGCTATACATGTGGTCACACTTTACGGACCTGAGGTTCTGTCACTTCCAGGCACTATTCGGAGATACATGAGTGGCAAGCGAGTGATAATGGACTTCAGGAGCGGCCAATCAGAGGTCATTCCTTTGAGGTTCCTTATCCCCATTGGAGGCTCTGGGCCCCGCCCCCCATTGGCAGTAAGTCTCCGCCCCTCACTCTTACTCAGGATACAATTCTATATAGTATTGTAATCAATCAAACCTCCCAGCCACCTAGGTGTGGCCCAAATTCATAGTCTTAGCTTCTGTCCTACCTGCTGCCTGGAACGATATCCATTTCCTAACTTGATAATGATCATATTCCACCCATGTTGTGTTTTTTCCAGGTAGTATCTTCAGCAGTTCTGTACTTGCATGAAACATTTCCATGTTGTGGCTGTCATCCACAGACGATTCCATGTTGTGGCTGTCATTCACAGACGATTCCTTGCATTTGCTCTCCACAGACAGGAGATTTCGTGTTTGTAGGCTCCGGGAACGAAGGTGCAGGAGACTGCTTCGTCCCAGGGGTTGTCATAGCAACGCCTTGTAGACTGGACTCCAAGGACAAACTATACACAGTTTTCAAATTCGACGACAGAAAGGTGGGTCCCTGTGGGACAAATGCTGCCATCGATTCAGGGGACCGTCTGTGGTGTGGAGGAGGTACTGAGGATTGACTGGCCAGGAATGAAACACACAATGCCCAAATTCAAAATGGCTGCCCCGGAGTAGATTTCTCCCACTCAGCAATAACAACTTATTTGGCAGCGTGCAAATGAGCAGAGTGAGCCAATATATCCATCGAAAGTGGATATATTCAGGAAGGTGTGTAGAGAAGAGACCCAGTGTCAATATGAGTGCTTAGGCATGTGTTGGACTCCGCAGGTACATGTCACACGCAACAAAATCATCAAAATTAGCCAAACCGGCTACAACCGCACATGCAGCTACATCAGGGAGTGTGAAGGGAGGCATGCAGGGTAAGTGAAACACAGTCACCCGTTAGGTGTCTGTGTACAGGGTTACATCGCCTATATGTAAAATGTATTCTGTGTCGTAAGGTAAACACAGCGGAGGCTGCCACTCAGGCCTGTGGCCCCGAGAAATCCCAGTAATACTGACGGTAACCAGCAGGGGTTTGTAACTATAGCTACAGGTCCCCAACACAGATGTAACTTGGCTGTGGGGCCAGTGTGGGGCCATCGGGGCATTAAACGGCCCCTGGGACTCACTTGTGAGAAGCACCTGCGGCTAAAAAGCTTTAGCAATTAGTCTGCTTGGGGTTTTGGTAATTAAAATACTAGTTATTTGGGCGATGTTTATTGACAAGGTGAGACAACAGGGCTTCCTCTGGAGACAGATGCTCGATTATCAAGCTCAGCAGACTCGCCTCATGTAAACTGGGGGACTCTTTGGAGGACGTCCCAGGGTCTGAGATCATCGAACCATCCCGGTGTTCTCCTCAGGGTGTCTGAGGAACTGCATGGTACAGCTAAAAGTTTGGTGCCAAAGGAGACGGGGATTGCGGTGTCCTGCAGCGCCCTAGAGAGGTCAAATTGCCTGAAGATTACAGGCCATTCCCAGCAAGGAGGTCCGTGTCCAGGGGAGGGGGGAGAGCACGAATAATCTCCAAAGGGATGCAGGTGAGCCTCTCTGCTGTGGAGCAGGACCTTGTCTTTGAGGGCTGGAGGACCCTGCGCTCATGCAGAACCTGGCTAAGGCCTCTTCTCTTCCCCATTTTGGTATGTTTAGGGCCAAAGTGTCGGTTTAGTGTCGTTTCTGACAGCTGCGGTTTGCTGTTGCCTCCCGTCACAGGGGAGGAGCTTGATATCACAGGGAGGAGCTTGATGTCACAGGGGAGGAGCTTGATGTCACGGGGAGGAGCTTGATGTCACAGGGGAGGAGCTTTATGTCACAGGGGAGGAGCTTGATGTCACAGGAGAGGAGCTTGATGTCACAGGGGAGGAGCTTTATGTCACAGGGGAGGAGCTGTTGCCTCGTGTCACAGACTTCAGAAGAGGAGTCACGCAGGACGGCGCTTCACTCCTGGACCCCCTCCCCAAGACGGCGCTCTGCCCCCAGTCCTGGAACAGCACCCAGAAAGCCCCACCCCTATAGACAGTCAGCAGCGTAGACAACAGGATGTACATGACTCTCACTGGTGTCCATTTAGAAATCACCATATTATTTCTATTAAGGGATCACTTTCGGGTAAAAGAAAAAAAAAAAGGAAATGTAGGTGTTTAGTATTTGAAACTGAAGTTGTATTTTTTATCATTTATTTTGCTAGTGTACGGAATGTACTGGAAAACACCTTCTAAACATATCTAGAACATAACTATTTATATATGGGAAATGTTCTCTGCACAAACATAATCCAGGCCAATAGCAGTGCTTTAGTCACCAATGTCAGAGTTTGAAGATGTTTTTCCCCCTAGTTACCTTTGAGCATTCTGGGTAACCGAAATTAAGGCACTGCTCTGTGTAAACACAGTCACCTAGCAATAAGGAAGTAATTACAGGCTTCATGACACGCTCAGTGGAATAGCTTTGATCTTTTCTGTCATTCTGACTGCATGATTGATATATAGCGCTTTTCAGCCAAAGCACATTACAGAACCAATGAGTTGCACCCACCTGGATGATGCACCTCACTTTCATATCACATCTGAAGGATGGCACCATTTTTACAGCACAGCATCCCCATCACTGCAGTGGGAGGCACACAGACCAGACTGACCTGTCAGCTACACCAACACCTCTTACAGCAGCAACCTTTTCTAATTGGTCTCCCATCCAAGTACTGGCCAGGCCCAAATCTGCTTAGCTTCAGATGATTACTTGGTCTGACCTGCAGGTGCTCTGACTGCTGACCAGAAACTAACATGGTGTTTAGTGAATTAGAAGATGTTCAAGTGTCAGCTTTGCTCACCAGCCTGTCGTTTCGAATGGGAGATGACAGACAGGAGGAGCAGGAGAAACCGGCCAGTCAGCAGCTAGAGCTCCTCGGGGAACTGAAGGAGCTGATTCTGCCATCCACGGTAGGAGCCAATCAGAGAAGAGATGGACCTGGAAGAGCCCTGCCTTCTTTCATTCAGCTGGAAATATGAAGACTGTGGCATGAAGGACACTGGGCTAAATATGAAAGGCAGGCTGTCTGTTTGCACAGCAGCAGGCGCTGAGGCTGTCGGGGGTCCGTGTGTGTCACTGTTCATCAAATTAGCTGGAGGCGTTTCGCCGTCATGTATCAATCCAGTGCTCATGTGCACAACAGCACTGGGATATCGTGGAAATAAAGTGGGACCGCAATGCGCTCAGGGCCTTGTATTCCGGAAAGTGCTCCGAGTTCAGTGGGCCTTATGGGTAACAGTGGGTCACTCCAATGCTTCTCTAGAGCGGGAAAGAGTGGAACCCTCTCTCAGGGGACGCGGACGGCATGCTTCACACAGCGTGGTGTGTTGCAGTGCTGATAGTCATGTGAGGCATTGGGATGCAGGTGATTCATTCCTGCTCATTTTTTTCAAGCTCTTTCGGTCCATTTGCTTATCGGGAAGCTGTTTAACGCTTTGGACCTTCTCTGCATGACAATGCCAGGCGTACTCAATGAATCTCCTGCCTGCATTTACATGTGGAAGCCCTCCACATGCATTAATGCTGCAGTGATACCTTATACATTTGTCATACATTGTGTTATATTACCAGCTGGCCATGTTCATGTTTACATCTGTCTGCTATGAGTTAGTGATGGTGCCGTCAGCCGGCATGGGACCAGGGATCACCCTGATAAAACTGAGTTTTTATGCACAGCAGTTTGATGGCTTTTAAAAAAAAAGCAGGAGGAAGACCACCCCCCTCCTCCCCACAACCAACACAGCTGCCCCTCCTGCTACAGTTCATCACCACACAAACTCACATGGGTCGCGCCACTCCTGCAGTGGGGAGGGGGGAATCGCTTCCCTTGCTCAGCACTGAATCCTCTCCCATGTGATGACGCTGCTCTCGCTTCCATTTAGCATCCCAATGCCATCAGCAGATTAGCAGAAATCCCATTGGGGTGCTTATCCCCCAGCACAGCCGCAGCATCGGCGGTACCTGCAGAAAATCCCCCCGGCACTAATGGTTCGAGCAAAGAAAAATCAGCCAATCAGAGGCTTTTTCAGTCACTGGCACCCAGTGAGGAATCTAAAGAACAAAAAAACTTGCCTGTTTTTGTGATTATATTTACCGACCTTTTTTTGAAAGACATCAGAATTAATAATTGAAGATTAATTATGGAAATACCACTCAATGTTACTGCTATGACCTTCCTACTGCAATGTTGATATGCATCAGCTAGACGTACACGAGTGACACCTGTGAGACAGTCACCCCAGGGACATGTCTTTGGTGGCCGGTGGACAGATGGTGAAGGTTAAGTAGCTTTTAATAGCTTTTGGGGAGGATTTCCTGGGAAAACTAAAATAATTTATGTTGTTAAAAACACAAACACTGTGCTGGCAGTAACAGTTCTGCCCTTACAAATATACACGCTCACAAATCTTTTTCTGTGGAAACACACCGTCTTTTTTGAGAGCTGAGATTTTGCAAAGCAATTGTTATTCGGTTTTGTACAGCTTCCTTGTTGATGGAAGGAAAATGATTCTGGAAAGATGATTTTAGCAGACTATCACTGGAATTCCTGTGGTACCGCTGGATTATTTGGGGGGGTCTTTTTGTAGCTGGACCAAATTAGTCGCCTGTCTAATTAATCCCAGGGCTATTCCGGCCTGGCAGTATTTTTAGTGCCTGCTGCAGCTGCCCAGTCTCGCTCTGGCACACAGAGGCTGCGCCCATCTGCCGGTAAGCCTGGCAGGGAGCGACCTGTGCTTAACCCCTTCTCCAAGAAGCAGCATTACAGGGCTCATCTGGGGGCAGAGGGCTAATCCAGGATTATCTTCTTGGATAACATTGCGGACTTGCTGCTCTGGGAACAGATCCATTTTTCTGGAATGCTCTCCCAGGCTGTTTGGTATTTTCTTTCATGCTCAGAGTACTGATTTGAACCTGAAATATTAATATTAAACATTGTGAGATCTGCCATGCAGCCAGTACTGGCCTATTTCATGTGCTGAAGGTAAAAGATGCTTCACTTGAAGTTGGCTTCTTTGGTCTTATCGCCTGTCCTGGCTGCACTGGTTTTACTCTTTTCCACGAAGGATTGATTCATAATAATCACATTTTCCCTGGATAATGCATGAATCAGATCTCATTTGTGTATAACAGCTGCAGCTATCTTTGGTTGTATGGTGTTCTGCCTATAATAGAACATTTCAGCTACTGAATATATATTTTCATGGCCCTATATGTACTGATATTAATATCATAATGATTCAGTACTGAATGTGGAGGAGAATAGTAATTTTTTAAATACAAATAATGTGTCTGCAGTTTTTCATTTAGCACACAATCCAGAATCTTCAACTGCTCCTTAAATAATCTCATCCAAATATCCCTGATTTAATATATGGGTACAATCCGCCTTTTCCTGCATGACTCAATGGCACTCTGTTAATTAGCAGTATCTGGCCTTCATTAAGCACTAATTCTTCATGGCATGATGTCCTCTGTGACCGCTATCCCAACACAGCACCTTCCAATGATGCAAACACGCAAATGATCATCTACGGCTCAAATCCAAGGGCTCTCCAAGCACTGACTGCAGATGTGAGCATCAGTGGGCTGTAGAACACTTGAAGCTGACCAGATGCTGCTTCTGAATACTAAACATACAATGGACGTTAAGTGTCAACGTGCTGCAAATTCAGAAAACACAAGTTAAACAAAAAACACTGCGAAAATCTGCTCACAACGCAATTTATGTTTCCGGGAGATAATAAGACAATTAGGGCCTGGTGGCATATCGAATGTTTACAGTATATCAATCACCAAATTGCCCATAGGTGTGAATGTGCCCTGTGACGGGTTGGCGCCCCCTTCTGGGTTGTTCCCTCCCTTGCACCCGTAGCCTCTGGCATAGGCTCACGAATAGGACGAGTGGCTACAAAAAATTAATGGGATATAGGATGGTGCAATACTGTTTATATTGATATATTTCAGCTGTGTATTAAAATTGGGGCTCTATTAAGGATTCTGAATAGAGAGCAGTACAGTAGCGTTCCTTCCTCGTGAGCTTCGGTGGTGACGCTGCACAGAATCCTCGCATTGACAGCTAGCCATTCACTTAGCGCCTCACAGGGAAATTAAAAGCTAGTCCACCAGTCTCATTCTCAGGCTGAGAATTTCTTTGTCTTTTAATTATTGAGAAACAAAAATTTATTAAGCATACTCAAGTGAACTCACAAGTGAAAATCAGAGAGCTCAAGGTCCCAGGGGGCATATGATTACTGAGCACAAGACTTAAACCCACAACCTTCTGTACATGCATGGGCACACACTCCTAACCCGCTGAGCTACACACTGCCCATTGAATTTGCTTAGAGAAACTTCCAGCAATACGGCCACAATCACCTGCGGTTCCTCAACTGCTGAACCTCTGACAAATTAATTTAAGAATAAAATATTTTGAAGGTTCCGTTTCTACGGTGTTTTTTTCTTCCGTGAAAAACAAAGATGTAGAAACACATGCAGACCAAGAAGCAAAGAAGATCGCCTTTGCATGTCCGCGCGGCAAATTAAGTACCTTAATTTTCACTTCCACATTTGCATTGTACTTGCGGAAATTAGCATGTAGAAAGAGTCATTTTGGAGAGCAGCTCGAGCCGCCACGCTGCCCTTCTTGGCGTGTTCACATGAAGCCCTTTTTGCTGTCAGGAAAAAGGCAAACGTGCTTCACGGAGACTCCGTGATGCTGGTGGTTAATTTGTCTTGATTTTAAACAACCCCGATATATATAAATACGCTTTTCTAGTTTTCCTTTAAATACCAAATATGCCAAACATCTGTATGCTGTATTTCGTTCTTAAATCTAAGCGATTTATCACGTGCGCTGTTTCAATATGACAAAAACTGCTTAAGACAACACTTCTATCTGAAATTAATGCATACACATATGTATGGGGGGGGGGGGGTGCATTTCAGCTGGAGACCTGCTCTGAACAGGTGAGATCATTAGACATAAAATTATAACAGAAGAATCCATCAATAGACCCTGTCTTGATAGCGAAGGCCGCTGAGCCGCCGCTCCTTGGGGCTGATTAATATTAAGAGAGGCGGCGTGACGCCCCAGGCGCCTTTTCTCCGGCGCCGATCCGCCTCGTACCGCGGAGCTGTCTGTCCACCAGGTGCTGAAACGCACGATTGATTTTATCCTCATTTACTGGATTTGATCGACACGTCTTGGATTTCATACGAATCAACTCTAAGTGGAAGCAATGGACATGTTATGGACATTTACTGAAGGCAGGAGGTGATGCAATAAAAAGGATACTATTTATCAAAATGGTGATGTTCAACATCAGGCTGGACCGGATTATTTTTGGAATCTTTTGCTCCACAAGTGCCTGAAGACAACAGGTTGTAAAAACTCTACATTCAGGTATATGTGATGTAAGGCTGGTGCTGCGGACGGGACTTTGTGTTGTGAGTTCAGGCTGATCTGGTATTAAGGCTCCTGCCGCTGCCACGGTTCAGTAAAACACTGCAAAAGTGACGCTAAAGTTTCTAAGCAAAACATAATTACCAGTTTCTGAGAATAACTAATTAGCCGGAAGATTTTGTTACTCTGAACCGTGAATGAAATACAATATGAAAAGCACATATATTACTACGTATAAAGTAGAGTGTTTAGTTCAGATCTTTAAATGTAGGCCTAATCTAAATGTATGTAACATGAGTTTTCTCCGTTTCGAGGAAGCGTAATGTAGGCTACATGCAAATTATTAAACAATGGTGCCGGCTGTATTAATTTCAGCTATGCTGAAGATTAAACTAGTAAAGGTTACTTCTGTTTGTTCATAATGCGCAAAAATTGCACTTTGAAAGTGGAAGGTCGGCATGCAGTGAATGCAGTGGCAATCCATATGCTTCACTTGTTGTTAATCCGTATTAATTCCAGCGTATCCGTACCATCCGCTAACATGCAGTCTTCTGTTAAAGAAGATAGTTACACATCTTTCAGTTGTACATAAAGTAAATATCTATCATTCAGCAGAGGTTAAAACAGAATCTATAGTTTACTTGCACATTGAATTTCCTGCTTTTGTTTAAATAAAACATAAAAAAGAATTTATTCTCTACCTTAAAATGTGCCTTACAAACCCAAATAAAAACAGAATTACGTATATCGCCTATTGGCAACTGCTCGTGAGACGCGGTTATCCTAACACGCTAAATTTATCACATTCCATAATGTGTAAAATACTGTTGTAAACTAGTGTTTTAGATCACAATGTCAAAGTCTCACCAATCACGTCACTCCTCTCGTGCTTGATTTCAGCACATACTTGTTCCTCCTCCTCCTCATTAAACTGATTATAATTGCAAATCATTTAAAACCACATATTTTACTGGGTGATTCCCCGTGAGCACAATCTGTGCCCCTGTCAGATTTAGTGAAATAACCAAGGACATCTTCAGGCATGTTTGTACGGCTTATGGCGAATCCAAATGACCATGCAGAAGAAATTGATGAGAAAATATTCTGCTGGTAAAGTATGGTAGAATATCCAGCCTTTCAAAGTTAAAATATTCTGACACTGTTTGCAACAATGGCGTTATATGTTTAAGAAGCATTCAGTGTCGATTGGGCGGATAATCACCACTGCTTGGTGTGTGCATGATGAAAATGATGGCGGTCAGAGCACTGGAGTGTGTATTTGTGTGTGTGTGTACAAACATTGTAACCCTGTCCCCCCCTTCTGTTGGGCAGCGGCTAGATGTGACCTAAAGATGGCAAAAATCTGCACCGAGCATTCGTACCCCGGCCAGCACGGGCTGTGGGCCGCCCCCCCGGAGGATGACCTTGACTGCGTGGAGAATGGCATCAGCAGGTCAGAGCCTGGCCCTGGCTCAGCAGTGCCCACAGCTTTCAGTAAATGTTTTGCTAGCTGTGATGTCATAATGCCAATTCTCACACCCTTAGGCAATCATGAAAACACTTCCAGTATAAATCTCCTAAGCCCACAATGATGGAGCATTTAACTTGGCATATAGCTAACTTCATTTTATCAGTTTCTAAGCATGGATTTTACTTCCTAAAATGGCCCGTGAATGTCTGGGTTGCAAACCGTGTCACACTTCAGCTGTCCATGCGTAAGGCTCAAGCCTTTGAAGAAATCTTAACCAAAAGCCTCTTAAGGCGGTTCTCATCAAAGAAGGACTTATAGAGCTGGTATGGACAGCACTTTCTATCTTCTATACCCTGTCTTCACAGCACACCGAACTGCCGTCCTCCAAAATGGAAACAGAAAAATGAAAAAAAAAATCCACCTGTTGAGCGCACCTTAGAATGGTGTTTTTGTTACATTGTGACAAAGCTGACAGGGCGTTTTTGTTGTTAGGGCGACCTCTCTCTGTGATGACACCTCTTCTGATGTCCAAGGAGTCTCCTCACAGGCCACCAGCAGACTTCCAGAATCCCACAGAAGCTCCTTCACAGGCTCTGGAGCCATGGCAAGGTTGTTATCTATGCTGCTCCGAACCTTTAGTAAAGACCACACGCCCCAGTCATCCCAGTAAATAATTCCCATTCAGGAATCCTTACCTATTCACAGTCCCAGACCCACCCACACAAGAGAAATGAATCCAAGACTGCCCACAAAGATCACTCTACTCAAACACTAATCTTGACAAAGACTGTCCACAAAGACCAGTCTACACCAAGGTGCACTCCATGAAGCTGGATGTCTCAGTTAGTTGGGTTAACTTAAGCTAGAAGTCATGATTGTCCAATTAGAGTTTAGGTAAGGAGAATTCCTATTGGACAATCTTCTAGCTTATGTTAATCCAGGTAACTAAGTCCTGCTTCGTGGAACACCCCCCGGTCTACTCAAACAGACCTACTCAAAAACCTCCCCCAAATCCTGGGAGTATTACTCAAAGAGTATTTGGTGTGTTTGGTTACCACTGTCTTCCTGGTCACCAGTAACAGCATCAACCTTCTCCTTCAGGCTCTCCCACTTCATGTTCATGCTGAGGACCTGGGCTTCCCACACTTTAACCCAGGAAGCAGAAAGACCAGACTCCTTCCTAGAACGGTTCCGTGGCCCAGAGCTGAAGGAGGTCTCCAGCCGAGGAAGCCAGGGCCAATCGTCCACTGGCCACTCAGGTGGACCTCGGAAGAGGAAGTAAGTCACCTGGGGGGGGGGGGGGGGTTTATCCAGCATGAACCTGACGGAAGGTGTCGAGTGTCATTCTCAGTCCTGTTTAAGCTACAGATGGTATAACTTTGCTCAAAATTGTGGTTTATATACAAATATGAAATATTGACTGTAACTGGGTTCCAAGTTTGATGATTCCAAATAGGAGCAAGAGACCGCAGGAATAATTTAATGGATCTGTTTTTATTTACAAGTCGTATCAGTCATTGGCCACTGGCTGTTCTTAATGTCAACAACTGTAACAACACAGATGAGTAAGTGTATTGCTCCTCTGCTACATCTTTTACACTCCTTACTTAGTAATTTGTCTACAATTACTTAGTATTTGTCACTTTACTTTCTCTCCTGGTGAAACCGGAGGGAAACTAAAGTGTCCAATTTCTAATGGGATGTGGAGGTATTTAAAGGCACAACATAAAGAGCCACACAGCAAATAATCACCACCTGATATGAGTACTGTAAGGGATTTATGTTTCGCCACAATGTATGACCCTGCAAAACTGTAAAATGATTTTTAAAATACAACGACGATGATGACTATTACTTCCACATCCCTTACTTCCCTTGTCTTTAATATGCTCTGGAAACCTCAGGGTTCACAGGATAATATAAAAATATATTTTGGAAAATCAGACTTGTTAAAACACATTGAATGTTAAAACTTTCTTCTCCAGTCTTTTCCCATTTGGAATGGTCTACATTTTCTAACTGTGCAGAAACACAGTGCTCACTGGCATGTAAAACAATTGCTTGGAAGTCTTTAAAAACTCAAAAACGAGACAAAATTTTTACATTGGAGTCAGAGTCCCATTTTTATTTTCATCAGCAAACTATCCCTTGTTTTTGTGGTCTAATAAAAGCCACTAAGTAAAAATATTAAGAATGTAGTTTGACTCTGGCACCTTTTTTCAGAATACCAACATAATTCATTTAAAGATTCACCACAAAAACACAGGGATAAAATAGGCTCTCTCCAAACCAGAGTTCCTTTTGAAGTCTGCTTGGTTGGTGTTGGGTGGTGTTAAATGCAGTAGTTGAACTGAGACAGGCTATCAGCAAGGATTGGTGGGCGACTTTGCCCCCTGCTGGTAAAATACGAACCTGCGTGCTCACACTGGAGCTTTCAGACCACAGAAAATCAGTGAGGACTTTAAAAGTGATTGGACAAGTAACTGTCAGTGACCCAAAAGCTCAGAAAAATTAATTAACTGAAGAGAAACTCTGCAATCACACCAAATATGCATGCCATAAGTCCTCCTGTCCTCCTGGGGCAATCAGTGGTTCTGATAGCCCAGTCTGAAGAACATAGAACTCCCTGCACCTCCTTCCCTTGATGAATAGAGTGTATCCACTCTAGACAGAACCATAGCTTCTTAATAATGATAACGGCCGTCTTGCGGAGCGATGCAAAACAAGGGAATAAAAAAACATCGCATTTAGCAAAAAGGACGACAAGAAGGAAACAATAAAAGGAGAGAAAAAAGATGGAGATAAAAAGGAGGAGAAGAAAGACGAAAAGAAGGAAGAGAAAAAGGATGAGAAGAAAGACGAGAAAAAAAAGGAGGAGCCTCCGTGAGTATCTGATGGGTTACTTACTGGGGAGTAGAGGAGCCGGTTCAGTAGAGCAGTGCAGAACTCTCTAAACATCCCATAAATGAATCAAAGAGGCTGACTGGAAGGGCACCCATTCTGACGGACACTCTACTGAACAGGAGAGCAAAGTGAGAACCGCGATCGGGGATTTGCCGTAACTGATTTCTAACTCTTTCAGGAAAGAGGTATGGATCATGGACCCAGCGACAGACCTGTACTACAGGTGGCTCAGCATCATCGCGGTTCCCGTCATGTACAACCTGATGATGCTGATAACCAGGTCTGTGATGGGCACCCCGTCACTGGGTATGGCGGGAGGGTGATCTGGGGCCAGAGCATGTCAGTTCTGGGCAGTTTTCAATCGTGTCTTTCAGATAGCAGTCTCCATTCCAAAGGAGATGGTTTAGACTGTCTTCATTATGGTTTAGGCTGATGGTTCCGTGATGGTTTAAGCTGATGGTTCCCTGATGGTTTAGGATGATGGATCCATGATGGTTTATGCTGTCTCCATTATGTCTCCAGTCACACCTGCTCACGCTGCTCATACCTGCCTTTTAAGCTGCTGCTCATTTCCTTCCAGGGCCTGTTTCAACGAACTCCAGGAGAGTTTCACCACACTATGGATTGTTGTAGATTACTCCTCAGACTTCATGTACCTCGCTGACACGTTTGTCAGGTCAAGAACAGGTGAGGTCCTTGGTCTAAACAATATTGTTGACCTGTACTGTTCACTAAAAGTAAGAAAGCGAACATTAATTTTTCTGACAACAATTTGACCTTGTCGTGGAGTAAATCAAGGGTTTTTTCTACTTTTACATCCCAAGAAAAACATTTTCTTTAACAGGTTTCCTGGAACAGGGATTACTCGTAAAGGATGCGAAGAGGCTGAGGGAGCATTACAGGAAAACCCAGCATTTCAAATACGACATAATTTCAGTGCTTCCGACTGACATTTTCATGCTGAAAGTGGGGATCAACATTCCAGAGCTGAGGTTCAACCGCCTCTTCAAAATGTCAAGGCTGTTTGAGTTCTTTGATCGCACAGAGACCAGAACTAATTACCCCAACATTTTCAGAATCAGCAATCTTGTGCTTTACATTCTCATCATTATCCATTGGAACGCTTGCATTTTCTTTGCCATCTCCAAGGTCATTGGCTTTGGTACAGATACCTGGGTATATCCCAACATCAGTCACCCTGAGTATGGGCGGCTGTCCAGGAAATACATTTACTGCCTGTACTGGTCCACGCTTACCCTAACCACCATAGGAGAAACACCGCCCCCTGTCAGAGATGTGGAGTACCTCTTTGTAGTGTGTGACTTTCTCATTGGCGTGTTGATTTTTGCAACCATTGTTGGTAATGTGGGTGCAATGATCTCCAATATGAATGCCTCCCGCGCAGAGTTCCAGGCCAAGATTGACTCCATCAAGCAGTACATGCAATTCCGGAAGGTCACCAAGGACCTAGAGGCCAGGGTGATCAAATGGTTTGACTACCTGTGGACTAACAAAAAGACTTGTGATGAGAAGGAAGTGCTGAAGAACCTGCCAGACAAGCTGAAGGCTGAGATTGCCATCAACGTGCACCTTGACACACTGAAGAAGGTGCGTATCTTCCAGGACTGCGAGGCCGGGCTGCTCATCGAACTGGTGCTGAGACTGCAGCCGCAGGTTTTCAGCCCTGGGGACTACATCTGTAAGAAGGGTGACATAGGCAGAGAGATGTACATCATCAAGGAGGGCAAGCTGGCTGTGGTTGCCGATGATGGTGTCACACAGTTTGTGGTGCTAAGCGATGGTGCCTACTTCGGTGAGATCAGCATTCTGGGGATCAAGGGAAGTAAGGCGGGGAACCGAAGAACTGCCAACATCCGGAGCGTGGGCTACTCTGACCTCTTTGCCCTTTCCAAGGACGACCTGATGGAGGTACTCACCGAATACCCAGAGGCCAAAAAGGCCCTGGAGGAAAAAGGGAAAGCCATCCTAATGAAAGATAACCTAATCGACGAGGCTGTAGCCAACGCCGGGGCAGACCCCAAGGACCTGGAGGAGAAGATCATCCGGCTGGAGACCAACCTGGATGTCATGCAGACCAAACTGGCCAAGCTCATGGCTGAGTACACAGCCAGCCAGACCAAGATTAAGCAGAGAATCTCCAACATGGAGTCCAGGGTCAAAACCCTCAGGGAGGAGGATCTCTCAGAGGTTGTTGAAGACAAGAAGACTAAGTAATTTCATGTACAGTGTTACTATACATCTCCAACACAGCAGCAGTGTTACAAGCTTCATCCCTACTGCCATAGCTGCACTTAACTTACCACATTAATTTTGTACCCATCAAATCTCTGCTACTAATGGTGTGTATATGTTTGTGAGCCGTTTTATGTATTTGTGCTTAACATGTTTAACATGTTAGAGGCCTGTACTGTACTTTGTTTATATTGTAACAGACCGTGAAGACAAATATCCTAATAGATAGATAACCTTTATTGTCCTATCTATCATCCATCCATCCATCCACCCGCATTTTATACAGATGTTTTTTTTGTAAAACATTTTGCATAAATCTCATAAGGTAGTCTGAGACTTTAAAAATTGTTTATAAGGATAAATTTGTGTAACACGTCATTTTGGTTTAAAAATGGATCTTTTTACCTGTCAGGTTTAAATGTTTCATGTATAAATATACAGCCTCCGTTGTGTGTACAGGAATGTACAGCTGTCATGGAAGACCTGGTTACTGAATATCTTTGTCTGCACAGTAGATGATACTAAAGAAACCATTCACAGCAACTCAGAATATGCGATTCCTAGCAGCAAGAGGGACACTGGAGGGGCATGGATACCCTGGCAGATCCAGGAGCCCCCGCTCAGCAAATTCTACCTGCTGGTTCATCCATGTTTCTTCATATTGAAATTTCCAGCCCAAGCTGGGGTTCCGAAATACCCAGGCAACAACGTCACGAGACACGCTGACATGGATAAATGCCGTCTCTGCACAGAATAAAACCCCAAAGTTTGCATAGTTAATCTCAAGCCACATTAATTGTACAGGCAGATTGGAGGGCAATAACAATTTGCAGGCTTTAACATAGTCCCCCAGCACAAATAACCCTTTGCTGGACAGGAACAGACTCTCTCAGCAGGCTGAGTGACATTGGGCTAACGATCATGCACGTGTTGGCAGTGGTGAGGCGTGCTAATTATAGGCTGAGCAGATTACTCTGAGACTGTTTTAACAGTGAGTCTAACTGCATTTATTTAAATGTGTCAAATGTACTTTAATTCATGCATTTAGCATCTGAAAATCTTTCAGATTTCAATAAAAACTGATAATACTAAAACATACAGGTTCAACTTTTAATTGAATATTCCTTGAATGTATTCAGTATTAGAATTTATTATTGTGAGCTAAACAGTTTTGTAAGTACGTAATGTCTAATATTGTGACGGAAACCGTGTACCCTGGGTAGATATTTCTACCCCTCTTTCCTGTGGTAATATTTTATCAGCAGTTCCCATGATAAACCATTCTGCTAGACTGAAATGTTCTGCAGTGGTACATGGTGTCCATTTGTAAACCTGTGTTCATTTTCCATTGGCGGACTGATCAAGGTTGAACTGTGTTTATGTCACCAGCAGCTCCAATCAGCTCCCTGACAACAGACAATGAGCCCTGGGCTGCGTTTGACTGTGTTATTAGCAACCGCCGGTTCTCCAGGGGAATGGGGACCAAACACACAGCAGAACAATTCTCTGTATCCAAAACAGGTTTTTACACTTTCTGCTTGGTCAGTTGGCCAAGTTGCGCTTGATGGTGAGTGACTAGAGGCAATATGACAGAAAGAATGAGGGCTACTGACTCAGAACAGTCACAAAAGATCATCTCCTTCAACTGGAGGGAGGAGAGTGTGTTGAGGAAACAGCTAAGCTCTCTGGAGGCCATGAAGAGGCAGGTGGAGACCTCCTTCAACCTGAACCAAAGGCTTCTTTACCACCACTTTCAGGGTAAGCTGCAGAGAGCTGCACTGGCCCACACACACCTGGGCATGCAGAGGGAGACCAGCCACACTGCAAAGTTTGGGGCCATTGTGGACACACATTGTGGTGGCACTAGGGGGGCACTTGGCGGGGGCGTCTGGATGACGCAGGGAAAGATGCTAATCCGCAGTGGACACCAGGTACCTGCAGCTTCTCAAGGACAATTGTCAACCAGGACAGTCTGGGAACCCATCAGGTACCCATCCCAGAAGGCTTCCTGGCAGAATAGGAGATGTGCAACCTCAGATACAAATGCTCAGCGAAGAGAAGCCATCAGCAGAAGAGGAACACGACTGGACAAGAAAGCACATCTCTGGAGTGCTGCAGTGAATGTCCATCAGGCAGAAGAGCCTTGGCACAAATCAGGAACATCACATATGGAACTAATACCACCAACGATAAAAGATGAATCCCCTGGGTTAACACCAACGAGCACCGCTGGTCAAATCAGAACCCCCTCCAAGGAAAGGGCACCAAGTGTGACTCAAAGTTCCTGTGCAAGCTCTGCACCTGTTACAATGACAGGCAGCAACGGAACCTCGATGATGCCAGTGAGCTGGCGGAATGACTTGAGCGAGAGGATCCGCCGCTTTGTGCAGAGTGCACAAGTGCAAACGCGGCATCGGGGCGTGACCTCCACCACCGACAACGCCCAGGGCCTGGGGGAAATCCTGGGCAGTGGCCAAAGGAAGAGGGTCCCCATGGATCAGCTACCGCATGCCACCGAGGGAGAAGATGAGCAGAAGTGGTGGCCGACAGCCAGCAGGAGCCTCACCATGCGAAGCCTGGACTACAGGTCCTCCCACAGGGATACTCCTGTGGAGCTTCTGGTCTTAGAGAGCTACAGTGCCCTGGTGACCAAGGAGAACTTGGAAGAGAGAAAATGGATGAACAACAATCCTTACAATGGAAGCTTCTAGATCTCTCTAGATGAGGACAGTGAGGGTAGCTCCTCATCTTCAGGGTAAAAATGATGTTGTGTCATTAATTCACTTTACAAACATTAGTTTCTGTAATTAAAGGTAAATACTGTCTCACTATGAATCCAAGTCTATGAAACAGGTACTGTAAACAGCAACTATTAATTATGCATAATCAGCACAATGAAATACCTATTGATGAAGATTCCTGATAGATGCATTGAATACGTCACCGTAACTTCAGATGCCAAGGAAACAACCTACCAACAGAAAAATCGTAACAATGCTTACAGCAGCAGCCCTGCGCCTTAACAGCTCACTGCAAGATGCAGTTTTGGGCTATCCACTGGGTGTTTGGAGAGTTACTTGCAGTTCAGTTTTGGGCTATCCACTGGGTGTTTGGAGGGTTACTTGCAGTTCAGTTTTGGGCTATCCACTGGGTGTTGGGAGGGTTACTTGCAGTTTTGGGCTATCCACTGGGTGTTTGGAGGGTTACTTGCAGTTTTGGGCTATCCACTGGGTGTTTGGAGGGTTACTTGCTATGAAAAACTGCTATGAGACAGAGGAATGAAATCCAAACTACTCACACCTGACAGGCATAGTGTGCTGCCGATTCCATCTGAAGTATCTGAACTGAGACTTAATAAGGACAAATGCAAATTTAGGGTGTCATGCCACCATGAGAGGAACATGTTCCCAGAAGCCTTTCCCCCAAAGCTTCTTCCAGTACCACCATCGTCTTTGGCCTGGTAACAGTAACTCAACTATTATCAGATACTGAGAGCAGACAAATATTCTAAAGAGATTTTGAGGCGACCCAGCCTTGACCTTGCCAGGTAAGGATGCACTGTACCCTCCACAACAGTGCTCAGTAATAACCAATCATGTATGTACATATGTACACACACACTTTGGAAACTTCCCCAGTAAACATTTAAATGTACACATCTCTGCATATTAGTTACAAATTGATCAAGTCAAAGCACCAATGTCATAAAAACCTCCCTGTCAGTGGAAGGAAAAAAATAATCAGACCCAGTAGAGCTGCTCGAAGAAAAGGGTGCATTTCGGTTATGGGATACAAGTTCTGTGTGTTCTGCATATACATCATTTCAAAATCCATTGATGTCTCATAACACTGCAACAACCCGTAGGTTGATGAAGAGCACTGTGGTACTGGGGGGGCGGTTTTGACGGACTCCTGATATTTGTTTAGTCAGCTGGCGTCTACAGGGGTCAAGTGAAAATGAACAATCATTTCTTTCAAGGGACACAAAGGGAAAAAAATGCAGTCACTTTTATTTTGCTTCATGTTTACATACCACATGTTCACTTTCTGCAGTTTTAAATCTTTTCTTTTTAGGGGGAGGGAGGGCTGGTGGGTATGTTAATTCAATTAAACCTACAAACAATGAACCGTGTCCCTTATGAGATCTGCCACAATATCACCTTTTTCTTCAACGCTTCCTTTCTTCTGGGGTCCAGAGTTTCCAATGCTGAAGTTCCTTGGAATCCGCAGTAGTACAAACCACAGGTAAATTAACTTAAAAGCAACACAAACCGTGAGATCAGGGCTCGATCATCAACATGCACTCAGAAAATCTCTAATAGTGGTTTGATTCAAGCAGCTTTTCTGACTGGGAAACCCTGTGCAGTATCAAGGTCCAGCTAAGAGCCGAAAAGGTCAAAGGTCACCACAGCATTTTCAGTGGCTTTTTTCTCTCCCTCCCAAAAACCTCCAGTCTGAGGTCTTGCACTTAAAGATAAGGGAGGGAGGGGTTTGACATTCCAACATTTTTTTCAAAAGCATCAGTTAGCAACTCAATACATTTTGGGCAGGGAGGGAAGAGGCAAAAAAAAAAAAAAAAAAAAGAATTGGTAAAATCAAAAATAATGCAGAAAAATGCTTTTAAAGCTAAAGGGACACTGGCCATAGGTAGCAGCACTATTTGACCGAAAAAGGCCGTACAAATGGTGCAATTATGTAATAAATACAGACCCTCTGAAACACAGTGAACATACGTGTGATGTGTGGGAAAGCGTCCTATCTCTGAGAAAACTGCAGAGCAGTGTTTCCCAATCCCATCCTCGGGGTCCCACGGACAGTCCATGTTTTTGCTCCCTCCCAAGTCCCGAGCAAAAATGTGGGCTGTCTGACAGGGAGCTGGGAGGTAGCATAAGCATGGAAGGACTGTGGGACCCCGAGGATTGGATTGTGAAACACTGCTGTAGAGAGTGAGAACCGGGAAGACTTCGGGGCGACAGAGCGAGAAAAACAAAAGGCCGTGGCAAAAGGCAGGCAGCACAATTCCCTAACATTCTGATTTTCTTAAGTGCACTTTCATTTGCTCAAGGAATAAACAATCTCAAATCCTTTGTGACATGTAATATTCATCTCTCTGCTCATGAAAATCATGTGGAAAACACTTTTTTTTTTTTCCAATTACAAACACCACTTTAGATCACCAAGAAGGACGACACAACGATAATGTATGTGCGAGGTGCCTCCCTGTGCGTTCCGTTCAGGAACTCAAGACTTCAAAATTCTGAAATGCGCAAAGATTCCAGATCATTCCAATGTTTCCTTCTGCTGTCTTACAGATAGGGAACGAGGGTCAGTTTCAACACCAAACCAGGAAGGGGGCATGATAATGTGAGGACTAAGTAACAGAGCTGGACACCACAACACTGAAGATCTTCCTCTATTATTCATTCGTACAGAGACCATTTCTCAGCGATGACATGATCTTTTTTTTTCCCCCACAGCAAATCGTCAACCTTTCCTACACCAAAACAAAAAAAAAAAAAAAGAATTGATTTAACCCTTAAAATAAATAAGGAAAAAATCGATTCTGTACAAACTAGACAGGGAGATATGTAAAGCAAACAGGCAGGGAGCTTGATCATGTGGTTTCTCTGCTGCCCCAGTGGAACCAGCGCATGTGGACCTGGACCAGGAGACCGCCACAGACGCTAGCGCCCTCTACAGGACGGGCCTCCGGAATTTTTCACTATTATTTTATGTTTGTTTGTTTGTCGTTTCCTCCGGGCAGGGACAGCGGCGCCCAGCCGCGCTGGCTTCTCCACGGTGTGCTCTCTCTCCATGCAGCCGCGGCTGGCTCACAGCATGCCGAACCCCTTGGCGTACATGATGGCCTTCAGCAGCCTCTCCCTCAGCTTCTCCCGGCTGCTGTACTCAGGGAGCAGCAGAACATTGAAGCAGGTGTGCGACGTGGGCAACCTGAGAACGGCACGCCGTGGGTCAGGGCGCGCTGCAGAAATCGCCCATTTCGTCCACCGCTTTCTTTCGCGTTAAAAGTGGCGTGTGGAAAAATAATGCTAATCGCCTGAAACAAACCCCACTCATTCTCCTCAGCCTGCAGTAGCAGCAAGGTAGTAGGCCAGCTGAATAACTACACCTGAGAACTTTAGCAAATATCCATCCATTTACATCGGTTGCAAAAAAATTAATCCTAATTATGTCTGACACCAAGATATTTAAAATCATCATGCATTATGTCATTCTGCCCCACCATGTTCTCAACGAATAAACTAAAATAAAAACAAACTGTAGCTGTTTGTCCATCATTTTCCAACAGCCCCGCCCCTTCTCCTCTGAGCCAATGAGATGCCCCTTTGGCCCCACCCCTCTACCTTACCTGTCTGTGTCAGGGCCGTTCTTAGCAATTATCATCTTAAGCTTGCCCAGCCCCCCCACGGGCGCCCGGTCCGTGCCCGTGGTGAACTGCAAGAACAGCCGCTTCTGCTCCTCCCCGAAGGAGTGCACCGTTTCCCAGAAGTCCCTGGGGCAGCCAAACAATCCAAATTACCATTCTGTACTCATTTCTGGGCTCAGATTAACGACGACATTTCTGGCAAGAAACTCAACTGAAATTCACAATCTTGTGAGAAAATGCACATTTTGTAAAGATGAATTTACCTAATTATGCGGGAGTCCTTGTTGTAACCGCCGTCATATTCCGTAGTTTCCTCCAGCGCTTGGAAGTCTAAGTTCTGGGTTTGGTGCAGAACAGAATGTTTAAACAGGAGGGCAGCTGCTTACATGAGAAAGCAGAAAGGTTCATTTCCGGTGTCAGGCACCCTTACCCTGCTTCCACAGATTAGTAGCTCAATCTCTTCAGGTCGAAATAAATATTTTAGAGGTGACTCGTTAGTGACCATGTGAAAACCTCTTCTGAACGCCTTGAACTGCTTTTCTACTGTTTTGTTGAGCATGAACTCAGCATACAGGGCAACAAACTCCTGCAAACGACAAAAAGATTCAGCACTTTCTCCCTCAGAAATTGTATTCCGAGAACTTCTGCTGATTCAAGACATCCTGAAAACCCACTTCCCCCAGCTGGTTGGCACCATGACATAACTCACACCTAACCTAAAATTAAGCCATTCACTGAAGTGGGTAAGACAGAAGCACAGGTGACTATTACTCGAACCCCTTCACCCTCAAGCCATATCACTGGCGGAGCGACACAGGTGCCGGTTCACCTTTCTGTTCTCGTTGGTAACTGGTATTTTGTCTCCATTCTCCCGCAGGTTGTACATGAGGGGGTTTCCAAAAAGGTCAGTCTGGGATATCTGGAAGGTGATCATCATGTCTTCCTCTACGCTGCCCTCATACTCCAGGAGCTCCTTCAGACTCTGGTAGAGAACCTGCAAGGTCACAGCTGCACTCAGCAATGCTAAGGACTCGCCAGTCAACACCACAGGCCCTTGGATCCTTGATCACGTCGGATGTCAACACTGCTACTGTTAAATAAGTTCCATGGGAGCAGCTGGCTTGCTATTTGACTCTCTGAGGTAAAAAAAAAAAATCCCTGGGCATCTTCTGAAAGATTGGGGGGGGGGGGTTACCCCGATGCCCTGGCTAAATTGCCCATTGTGGTGTTTTCAAATCTGGCCTCCTAATCATCCCCTAATTGGTGAATTCTTTTCTGGCCCTTCACCACATTGGCTACTGTGTGGTGAGCGTACTGGCACAGAATAGCTGCTGTCGCATCATCCAGGTGGGCGTTACACGGTGCTGGTGGTTGAAGTGGCTCCCCATTGGTCCTGGATATTGTTGCGTGACGTAACGTAACGTTACATACATACATACATACACACACCAAGCATCATGCAGAAACGGTGAAAAACCATCACAATTTAAAGAAGAGAAATGGTCTTCAGAGGATTTCCTGAGCATTTCGAAGAACAATCAGTTACCGGGTGAGAATCTGCCAGGTCTCGGAAGGTTCCTTTCTTGCCCAGTAACTTCCTGTAGACCACCATAGGGAAGTGGATGTCGAGGATGCAGTTGTTGTAAATGGCCAGGCCCAGGACGATCCCGATGAGGGTGAACTGACCCTCATTCTCAAAGGAGGACGGATTGAACCAAAACAGCTTTGTGGTTTCGTCATATGTGAACATTCCTGCAGGGGACGTTGAGATAAAAATCAGGACTGAGCTGAAAAGAACTGGAAGAACTCCCCAAGGCAGCCACGGTTTATGCATTATGCATTGCACTCCACTCCCTAAACAATTCTACCGTTAAAAACTTACCTTACTAGCTGTGGTATAAAGTCAAATAAAAATGTTCCTTTAGAAGAGTGGTGTTAGAAACCACAATTACTTCCCACACAAATCCACCTTTCAAGGGCAGTGATGAGTCATACCAATGTCTGGGTTGAAGATCTCCTCCACCACCAGCTGGAAGAACTCTTTCGATACCCCTCCTTCATCGACACCTTGCTCGCCCTCAAACTCGACATAGAGCTGCTTCTTAAGGTCTGCAGGGTTCTCCATGGCGATCATCTCCAGCTGCAGCAGGAAGAGACGAGAACCGTCAGCCTATTTGATTAAGGGACACCTGGCAGGCAGAGATGGGAAGGGAGGAGGGCGCCAAAATGAAAGCCTGGCCAACCTCCAGATCACTGCGGATGGAAAAACCTCACTTTCGAATAACCAAATAATGGCCGGACCAGATCCGGATCAACATGGGGCTTCCTCACTGTATTATTACCATAACCAGTGTCTCTGAACCCCAATACGAAGCGAAAATCGAGGAAATGATTCATCCCAGTGGTTCTGCAAGGTCATCTACCAAGACAGAGCTGCTTGGTGTCCAAACTACAGGGAACCTGCACTGCTGTTCCGAAGCAATGAAAGCCTCCCCCTGCTGAATGGGCTTTATGTAAGCTTATCTGAAAGGGGCTGGAGGGAGAGAGCGAAGTTCCCACCTCAGCATTATTCAGAAGCACTCAAAATTACTGGGGAAGACAAAGCAATGCTGCTGTTTATTGGGTATACAAGAGGCACTGCTGCATAGCTACATGGTGAAAAGGTATGACATTTACTGCATTTAAGAAAGCGTTTCATACTGGCTCCTCCCACTCAAACTGAACTCCAAAAATGGTATCGGCAATCGAGCGCTCTGCACGTAGAAGTACGGGCCTGTGGCGATACTCACTCTGACCAGGGCGTCATCGATGATGTGGTCTCTGCGCACCTTCAGCCGCAGGTAGGGATTCAGCTGCTGCCCCTGAACCAGACTGTACAGAACCGTGATACGTCGCTCGCTATACATTCGGATCCTGTTGTCATAGTACAGTCCCAAGTTCTTGGTGACAGCATTGAGGACAAATGGGCAGGTCATGAAGGAGAACTTATTCTCCGTCTCCACCTTGAAAAAGGTGTAGTCCTTGTCCATCTCCAGCACGTCGTTCAGGGGCTCGTTGATGAATTCCTCGAAGGGGATGAGGGGCCGTCGGCAATCGATAGTCTTAATGCCCAGCTCTGTTTCCAGTGGGTCCACACGAGGGCCCTTCTTGTTCCGGCGTTCCTCGCCGAGCAGCTCCTGCAGGGTCAGCTCGCTGGATTCCGGTATCGGCTCGTCATCCTCCTCCTCGTTGTGGTCCGTGTCCAGCTCGCCGCCCAGCAGGTTGGCGTAGTAGACGATCTTCAAGCATTTGGTGGCCGCCACGACGGCGTCGTCGTCGTTAACCAGATTGCGGCTGTTGAACTCGTTGCTGATGACCTTGTAGGTGATGAGCTGCTGGAAAGTCTCCATCATCCGTCGGATCTGCTCGGCACTGTACTGAGACCAGAGGCGCGCCAGTTTGGCCAACGCCGCCAGCGGCAGCTTGCTCATGGCCTTGCAGAAGAGCGGCAGGGCGATCTCCAGATACTCGGGGCTGTGGAGGTTGCTGTTCTCCATCACGATGACAAACAGGTTAAGATAGTTGGGATCCCTCGAGTACACATTGTGGTACGTCAGGTCACATTCCACGTTGGGTGATAGGTACACCAGTGCATTAAGGAAGGCAGCCTCAATCTTCTCATTGGCCAGGAGTTTGTTATAAACCCGCCTCACAGCATCAATGTCCACCGACACCTCGTCAACCCCCAGCTTTTGGACATTGTTGTCCCCCTGCGAAGCACCTTCCCCGAGGCGAGAGGAAGAGGCTTCCCCATCTTCCTCCATAGCAGCAGCAGAGCAGGCAGCCTTCTCCTTCTCATCCTCGTCCTTGTCCTCGTCCTTGGCCTGGAGCGACTTGAGCTCCTCCTTGGTATGCGGCTTTGTCTTGCGGAAGCTCTGCACTAGGCCCTCAGCACTGGAGAAGACCCGGCCGATCACCCGAATCAAGGGGGAGTAGTCCTCCGTCTCCCCACACATCTCCAGGATCTCATACACCTTCTCCTCTGTCAAGAAATTCAAATCTGCCAAGACAGCAATATATGCGTTTAGGGGAGAAATAACTCACATGACTGTGATATTTATACTACTTTTCTGGATTTCTGGGCTTCCACAAGGGCACTTAGGGGAACCCATCTGTAGGTCGGTAATCTTATACAACTAGAACATCCACAGCCACAAATACTTATGCAATTTTGAAGAAAGGAAACAAAACGTATTCTACAATCGCACATTTTCGAGTACACTTTGCAGCGGCAGACATTAAACAGGTGCCTCATCTGACAGACGAACTGATCAATTTTACTGGTAAGTTCTAGCCAATCAGACGCCGGCATTTTGGTTAAGCCGAAAAGTGTTTTATTATACAGTGCTGTGGAGCAGGGCTGGGGCCATTCCAGAACACATTCATCAATTCCAATCCAAATCAGGAAATGGAACTGGAGTTGGGGGAAAAAAAAACCTACGGGGAACAGAACTGGAATTGAATGCGAATTTCAGGGAGATTTAAATTCCAACTCCAGTTCCATTTCCTGATTTGGACTGGAAGTGATGGATGCATTCCGGCATATGGCCCCAACCCTGCAGTGGAGGACAGAGACAATTCAGATTTATGGTTACAATCCAGTGCAGTTTAGAAGGCAAAGAACGAACAGCTAATGCAACGAAGAAGCTGTGGGGCGGTGAAAAATTCATTTTGCTGCTGCTGGCCACGATGGGTCAATACATTACTCATCAGAAAAGGCGGCGCGTGCTGAATTAGTTAATGGAGATGCCTAAGTGGAGCGTGATGCACTGCATCTCAGTGGTTTTCAGATCAGCCTCAGGATAATGTTTCATCATACTAAAAAACTGCCTGCTATTGGGTCATCTATATGCTCGCGTGAATGCAATCCAATTCTATCGATACAATAATACAGGCATCATAAAAAAAACTCAAGTTTCAACCTCCAGATCACCCGGCCGCTCAGCTCAATGGCTCCATGCTCTGCTCCCTGGGCTAACTTTAGCAACATTAGCTATTCAAAGGAGGAGCATTTCAAGACTGCCCAACATCTGTCAAAGGTCAAAGGGAATCGCAAAAAGCGACCGGGTTCTGCGAGGCTTTGTGGCAAACCATCTGCTACAAAAAGGCACCGCGCTAAAACCAAAACTCAACCCACAATTCGAGAGGTCGAAGGAGGACGCGACTCCGGGCTGGACGGCCAGCTGCTTTACCTTTAAAATCGTCCCTGGCAGCAGGAAGCTCCTTGCGGCTCATTGTCCTGTCGCTGCAGGCTGAGTTGTGGTGGATTCCCTTGGCACTGTTCTCTAGGTAAGCAGAACTCGTCCCTTTCTTGGAGGGGTGAGGATCACAGAGTTTGGCATTAATCTTATAAAGCTCGAGGGCCTTGACGGCCGCTGTGTTGTTATCCATACGCTGGAAACGCGGCCAGGAAGCGCAAAACTCATTCGTGCAGGCTTCATTTCCGCAGCCCTCGGTTAACTGGTGGTAGTAACGCTCGATTAGATGCTTCGCAGCTGCCCGCTTCCTGGATCAGACATTCAGACATGAGGCACAAGGGTTAGTATAGAGTGGCTGAACCGCACCACCAGCAAAGAGATGCACTAAGACACTGGGGACAGTGCAGACTCTCAATCGCTTCCTTTTGTGGAAAAGGAAGAATGATGTGCATAAACTGCACACAGCAGTCCTTGTGAATGACTATGAATATTCAAAGGCGCCAACAACAATGAAACAGTGAATAAAAAAGAGAGATTGACGAGATTGGTGCTACAATGGAACTCTTGAAACGGTAGAAGGTTAAACTATCAATTGTTCAATTGAGCACTTCAAAATATGTCCATTTAATCACCAAAAATTACAAGGGTGCACAAAAGACAGAGAAAAAATAAATGGGGGAGGACATGGGAACCAGTTAGACATTCAGCTTGTGCTGGAGCTGAATTTGAAAGCCAAACTATATGTGGGACAGAGGCTGGAGGTACAGTCCATTGGCAGGGCGGTTTAGCCTGACAGAATACCTGTACACAGCTCAAGGGTTAAGGCCCATTAACACTGTATGAACTCCCACTACAGCGACCAAACGAGCTATGCAAGAAATGAAAAGAAAAGAAGCAGCAACTTGGCAAGAACAACAATTACTTTGACAGCAGAACACAGAAGACTGAGAATATTTACACACAATAAGGAAATTTAGCAAC
The DNA here is from genome assembly GCA_026776725.1 of Gnathonemus echidnorhynchus. Lineage (NCBI taxonomy): Eukaryota > Metazoa > Chordata > Actinopteri > Osteoglossiformes > Mormyridae > Gnathonemus > Gnathonemus echidnorhynchus. The sequence continues at coordinate 2,030,754 of JAODJU010000079.1, forward strand.
CTCCCTCTGACAAGTTTACTGGGCTATCAGACCAAAAGCAGGCAGCAAAGACAAAAAGCTAGATTTAACCAAGCTCACACGGGTTGGTTTCACATGGGGAAAAAAAAAATACGTAAAGACTCCCTAAGCATCAAGCTTCAGAAAGTGTCTCAAACTGGCGTTTCATTAAGAACCAAGCAGGGTTACTATTCTAAAGACTAAGGACACGAGTGTGAAATTAAACCACTTCCCTCATTGATCAAGCATGAATCAATCGCCCTGTATCATACAAAGGCACAGCTTAGAAAAGGCAGAAGCGCACTCACCCTCAGAGCTGCCCTGCACAGCTGACTGCCAAGCGCCAGTCACAGCATGTTAAAAAATGCAGAAATATGAAAACAAACATGACAGGCTGTCGCTGCTGCTCTCAGAACATAAAGACAGGAGGCAGAGCCCAAAGGAGGCCAAACGTGAGGAGAACCACGCCGTTTCAGGAGTTTAATTAAGGGACGGATTACAGTCAGCTTTCAGAGAATTCTCACTGCTCGGTTCTTAATTTTCGCCAAATTACTGCAACCAAACTGTCTTGTTTTCTGACAGCTGTGCATTAATCAGCTGACTTCTACCAGAATCAACTGATATCTAAAACATGCCCCCCTTTACTGCCAGACCGACGTGAGAAATAGATCACTGATGTCATGGCAGAAACCACAGAAATCCAAGGGCCAGCGTAACTTCCACATAGGCAAAACAAAAAAATAAATAAAATATGCAAACAACGGGGAAGTGTGTGTGTGTAAGTGAGAGATATTCAAGTTGGTTCAGCACCAAATTAATATTGTTCCCAGTCCAGCTTTCAGTTTCAACAAAAGATGTTACACAATAAAAGAGGAGAACTGCAAATGTAACACAGCAATTGAAGACTGGGATGATTACGTCTACTGCTGAAAGACCTATGGGAGAAGAACAGGCTTCAACTATTAAAGCAATATTTCACATTCTGCTTAAAATGTGCGAAATGACATACTGTCAGATTTCATGAAAAACATTTGTTATATCGGACAACCAGAAAACAACTAAAAACTGATGATTACATTTATTAATCACAATGCACATAATTAGCATGCTTTGTTTAGAAAGGACTTTCAAATCATGCATTAATAGAGGGGTTTGGCAAAAACAGATGGACCACGCAAAGTTCTCATAAACATGTGATGTCAGTGAAATAATTATTAAAGACCAATTCCATTTCTGAAGAGCTGAATCTTCAGCGGTAGAGTATAAAACCCATCAGACCAAGACCCTTAATGACACAGAACAGGGGTAAGTCAAGACAGACAGTGAGTTTAACACTTCCCAGACATAAATACATGGTGCCCAGTCATGCACTAACATTTAATGTCTCTGTCTAAATGCGTAACTTTGGGAAAGTGGACATGGTATTGCTTTTCCCAAAAACGCAATCGTTAATTTGGTAACCTACTACTGGGACGAAAACCTAACTTGACATACGCAGATATGTGGCCATTAACACATTCAGAGATGGAGCGGGAGACGAACAGAAGAGCAGCACTTACATTCGGCTTGCTTCAGGGTTTTCTATGTCAGACTCCTCTACTGATCTGAAACAGGGGAACAGAGAAGTGAGGGGGGCTGAAGGCCTCACGCCGCGGGCAGGTTTGGGAATGCTGCCGTCTTGCTGACTTAGACGCTGATGCATCAGCAACCACTTACCACATTTACAAAACATCTCAATCCTAACCTGCTACTTTTCTTTCTTAGTGCATCAGAAAGTGCTAATCAAAGCCGCAACCTACTAAGCTGCAGGTTAGCATCCCAACGAGTACCAACACACTCAAATACTGCAGAGCCTCTATGCATATTGTTAACCAAAGTCTGCATATAATGACAGCCTTATCTTCGATTCCTCGCCTTGGACACTGCAAAAATCCTGTTTCCAAGTATGGCGTCCGTCTGGCTGCAATGCAAGTGTCAATATTTTTCTTAAGTTAGCAAGATACTGGAAGAATACATCTAAAGCAAAAAAAGCAATATCAAAAGTACCAAGAAAAAGGTCATTTTGAAAAAGATAATGCAATCAAAGCTTATCCACACTTATCCGTGTAGTTTTCCCTGTATTTTAATTTCACCGTACATGGTTGTTCATTTTTACTAGCGTGGTAAGAGGGATCTGTTTGTCACACCAGTTAGCTTGGTCTAATAAGAAGCGATGACACGTAACACCACGTGGCTGCTCTGTAGGAACTTCAGCAATCCGCAGGACATTTCAGACTACTCTTTAGAAAAATGCGCCAGGAATTTTTAGCAATTCTCAGCATCCAGATCTTGTGAAAAGTAGCAAATACTAGGATATTTATTAACTGGATTTATATCCCTGCAAATGGTGACAGAGCAACATATCATAAATCGTATTTCAGCATATGACAAGTTTCAACTGTACACTGCACAAGTGCATGCAGGATATTCCAAAATCGAATTGACCATTAACGTTCCGTCAAGAAAATATCAAGAACATTGTAAACTAATTTCAATGTGACCAATTCTGATCCTTTTAAATCATACATAAATATCATTAAGCAATTGTAAAAAGGCAACGCGTATACTGCACAAGACAGCATGCAACTTAAGAATACTATTATTCTAACACACAGCCAACCATTCAGAATATACACAAAATACAGTGTAATGTGTCACGGTTTCCTTTACCAGCAGAAGCCCGTTAGTTTCGATCGCATTCTGCTCCAACATGCAGTATATTTACACTTGTACATTTATGTACTAGACGCGCCAAAGCAACTGGCAACACTGAGCAAACGACGTAGCTCTGCCTGAAGAACAGGCCACACCGAGCCGGTCTGACAGCTTAAACCTGCGGGACAGCAGCCATTTATGCAGCTGATAAACAAACAGCACAACCCGAGCGCGAAAAGCTAGGCGGCTGTTAGCCAGTAGGCTAACCGGCGCGGAGAGCCACGCAGCCGTGAGCCAGGGACCAAAGGTGCAGGTCGGAGGGCGTGTGCGTGTGCAGGGGGGGCGTCGTAGTAAACATCTATGTGGGAATGTGACACTGACAGGCAGGCCGAGTGTGGGATAATGACAGTGCATGTTAGCGGCTAACTAGCCGCTACACGCTCCCCGCGCTGCTAACGAGTTTACACCGCCGCCGCAGCGTCACCGTCGCCTAGCCAGTGGCCCACGGCTAGACCCGTTAAGCTGCCGCTACGCGGCCAACACACCATATCCCCAACGACCGGGCGTTAAATCAAACAAGCCATGGGCTGGCACTCTCCCCGTTACGGATGCGCTTCTGTAGCAGCAGGCGCACTTTCCCGACGGACTAGCCCGTTAGCCTAGCTGCACCCCCCGGGCCTCCTAACTGATCCGGCGCAGGCGGAATCCCCGGTGCTCGCCTAGACGGTACACCGACCTGTCGTATCCTGCTGCCGGGGTGGACTCGGCCTGTGGCAGCGCGCACTCGCAGTCCTGATTCTCTTCGGAACTCATACGAGACTCTCCCTGCCTCGGTCGCACCGCGTCGTCTGTGTGTGTGCGTGTGTGCGAAGGTGTCCCTCGTCGGCCCGGCTGCCGGCCCTTCGACGCGGCTCGTTACCGTAGACTCGTACTAAACAAGGGGGTGGGGAGGGGGTCTGCGAGCTCGCTAGTGCGAGGGACTAATTTTCATTTTAGGCCCCGTTCTCACCGCACAAGGTAATTTCTGCCATCTTGGTTTCAGTAGGGCTTTGCCGTGTACAAAGCGACCTATCCCAGCATGCATTTCGGCCGCCGCCCCCCTCCAGTTTGTCTTTCCTGACCACAAATGTCAGGGGAAGAGGAAAAAACAGCAGGATGACGTTGGATTCGTGACTGAAGCTGCGATAAAGACACATGCCTACTACTTTGCAATCGTAACTTTAGGTTGGTGCACTTGCTGCAAACGTCCCCTGTCTGCTAATTAGGTGTCCTGCAAACGCACTTGGCGAATACGAGTTACTATACCCATGGGGTGCACAAAATCAAATCATGTAACACTTGTTTTCTTGCAGAATACTTACGAGTTTTCCTGAAGCCTTAGTTTTACTATACCTTCAATTATCGTATAATGCAAAACTACACGAGACAATGGGCATCTTTTTCAACTAGTACGTATCACGCTAACTATACTGCCGAGTTTGCAGCGATCAGGATTAGCGCTTATTACGTTTCATTGTATGGTGTGCGGTGACAACAAAGACTATTCTATTCGGTTATATTATATAAAACAGGTTTCCTAGCACTCTGTTACAGAAAACATTCTTAGTTGTAAGCTTTATTTATATTACAAAAAAAGTTTTTTGAAACAAGCTCAGAAAAGGATTCATAAACATTTCCCTCAATTCGAGCACACGCAATATCCCTGTCGTACCTGCAATTTAATATAGCATCCTGTTTCTGTCATGGCTGTACTAGCTGGACACTGCACTGCCGGCCAGAGTCGTACACTCACTGCACTGTGTGTGACCCTTGGCTGTATCTACGTATGAGACCCATTGCCATCGGAGGACAATTGCCCTGTGTGTGAACATATACTTGGCCGATAAACCCGATTCTTCTTCATGCCGCCCACATCTGGTGAGATAAGCAGCGCGTAACCATATTTATACAACATGCTGAGATCGGTAATACAAACAATCGGAGAAAGCCAACAATTTATTATTTAAATGCCACTTCATTTTGCTGCAAAGTATGGCGGCATTTCTGATCTTTAAACATGACTATGTCCGTAAAATTGGCTTAATTCCAAGAGTATCTGGCTGCAGACCTCCACCAGGAGGATCTCCACTAGAGGGACGGAAACACGTGACCTCCACAAGCGAATTCGGACATGACGTTATGCAA
>JAODJU010000079.1:2035728-2049928 GCA_026776725.1 Gnathonemus echidnorhynchus
ATTCGCTTGTGGAGATCACGTGTTTCCGTCCCTCTAGTGGAGATCCTCCTGATGGAGCCTGCAGCCAGACCCTTCTCCTTAATTCAGAGGTAACTTCGTTTTGATATTGAATTAAATTTGTATCAATAGTCTTGAAATGTGAAGGCATGTGCTCATTAAATGATTTGCAGTGGTAGGTGATAAGCGGGGCGAACGGTGGTGCAGTGGTTAGCGCTGACATCTCACACGTCTAGGACCAGCGTTTGAGTCTCTGCTATGGTTCCATGTGTGGAGTCTGCATGTTCTCCCTGTGTCATTGTGGGGTTTCCCCTCCACAGTCAAAACATGCTGGGGCTGATTGGAGTTCACAAATTGCCCATTTGTGTGTGTGTTGGTGCCCCATCCTGGGTTGTTCCCTGCTTTGTGCCCATAGGCTCCTGACCATGAGTGGGATAAGTGGTTTTAGAAGATGGATGGATGATAACATAAACATATAACCCTGGGCAATAATTATGGAATCACCCAACTTTTTTAACTTCGTGGAATATAATGAACATACAAATGACAGGTATGACCCCAAACAATTTTGTTTAATAGCTGAACATTCTCACTACGTGATTCATCAGCTAAAAAAAAAATAAATCACAGTTAGTTCTTCATTACTCCTCCACTGACTTTCATAAGGGCCTCAATCCTGCAAGGATTTCACTAATGAAAAACAATCTTCTACATCAAGCTGGTTCTCAAATAGCACTTTTCATATTAGCTTTGCAGGATGGAGCTTTTGTCAGGGACCAATTATTATTTTTTATTTTTATTTTTTGGAATTTCCACCGTATACATTTTCAGTCAGATTGAGGTCTGTCTCTGGTCCTGGTTAATTTCCATAAGGCCCCATATCATAAATGTTTGAGGGAATTTGCCTGTTTTCTTCAGACAGTCATCTTTATGTGTTTCATTAGAACGGCACCAGACAAAAGTTCCAGCATCATCTCCTTGGCCAATGGAGATTCATGATTCATCGCTGAATATCACTTTCATCCAATCATCTTCACTCCATGATTGCTTCTCTTTAGCCCGCTGTAACCTTGTTTTGTTCTGTTGTTTTGTTAGGTGTTAGTGCTGCTTTTCATTTGGCTTTTCTGCATGTAAATCCCATTTCATTCAACCAATTTCTTTCAGTTCTGTCACACACATGGACTCCTGTTTTCATCCATCTGTGTCCTATTTGTTTTCTTGTATATTTTCTATTTCCAAGCCTTATTGCTTTGGGTTTTCTATCTTGGTACTTTGACATATTTCTCGGTTTGCATATATATAGGAATTTTATAATCCTTTCCATTATTTCGACTGACAGCTCTCTAGCTGCGGTCATGTTTCTTTTCAGTTAGCCAAGTCCACCAGCTCTGTAAGGTCTGTAGACACTCTTTTTTAACTGTAGACCAATTTGCATTTTTGGTGTTTGTTTTAAAAATATTAATTACAAGGATTACAAGGTGATTGTATAAGATTTTCCTCATTATTGAGTGATTCCATAATTTTCCCCCCTACTTGATCCGGACAAAAACATGCCACCAATTAAAATAAGTTAATTTAATTTGTTTGCGATATGTTTCATGAAGCCATCGATGTTTACCTATTAAATAAAAATTGTTTTGCACCATATCTGTGATTTATTTGCTACAAAGTAAAGATGCTGAATGAGCATCCTCTGAGTGTGATGATTCTATAACTTTTGCCAGGGCTTGTTACGTCACACACTAATCACACCAGCAACGTAGACATTTGAACATTACGTAGACGTTTTTTTATGTGGATAGCAGTGCATGCGCTTCAACCCAAATGTGCACTCTCCCTGCACTTACACTTCTCACCAGCAGATGTCAGTCTTGATGAAAAATCTTACCTTAAATATCATTGATGAAAAATATACTCAACAGACAATAATTTTAGTCAAAAAATATAGCGGTCTGTAACATATTGATGTCATAATATAATTTAAACTTCAACTTAATGTTCGGGTGTCACAAACATGCTACTGCCATGTGGAAATATTCGATCAGTAGTGGTCTTGGCTATTGATTGGAAACCACAGTGTATTCTTCAGCACTTTCCGAAGCAAATATGTGTATTTACATATTTATACACACAGTCTGACACAGTTAATTTCTTATATACTGCATAGTTGCTTCCTCCCTTACAAGCCATTGACAGGTCAGCCTCATGCATATCTAACAGAGCTGATTAACATACACAAGGTCACTCTCTCAGACTCCTAGCTTAAGCAATAGGCTGCCATCTGTATGGGCTGCCCTTCTGTCTCAGTGTTCGCATCCAGATCATGCTGTTTTATTTTAGGGTTCTATATGTAAATGACAAGTAGCGCCACTGTACAAGCTGGTCCATGTCACATGAATTATGACCAAACATAATCAGAGCAGTAACCCTCCGTCCTTCACTCTTCTGCATGACTGGGTCTGGTCCGTAGCTGCTGATGGAGCATGACCACCAAGGTCTGCCCCTAATCACCATCACTGGAGGGTCTTTCAGAGCACTGGAGCTCCCCCATTCAGTCTGAACTGCAGTTCTCAGTTCTGAACTCCAGTAAGGAAGAACCCCAGGAGTCTTCCATCTTTCGTCCATTCATTCAAGGTTCTGATTTAGCCTAAATTCGTATTGCATTTTTTTTTTTTTTTTAACGTAACTGTTGTGTACAGCACCATACTAGAAGAATATGGAAATTATAACCTATCAGAAATATAACCATTTGAGAATATTAGTGATTAAAAAGTAATTATAGGGATTTTCGTAAAATGCATATCGTTTAACTTTTCAATGCGGTTCATGGCTACTGAAAGATTTACAGCAGCTAATGGTCCAGACCTTCTTTGAGGGCAGGAATGATCAGGACGAGAGAAGCAGCCCAGAATCCCTGTCAACATGGATCCTGTTTTGCTTGCTGCCATCTTCTTAATCCCATGTAGCCGCAGTGCCCTGTATCTCAGTGCCCTGTATCTTAGTGCCCTGTATCTCAGTGCCCTGTATCTTAGTGCCCTGTATCTCAGTGCCCTGTATCTCAGTGCCCTGTATCTTAGCACAGCGCCCATTCTTTTGGATTCCCGGTGAAGCAGTGTGCAAGAATAAAGAGGTTTACTGCAGTGGCTACAGCAGGCAAGAGGAATCTCTCATCACCCTGAATAATGCATTAGGTGGCGTCGCCGAGGACGGCCGTGCCTCACGCCGCCGTAAGGAGTGCTGACGCCTTGAATATAGACAGCTGTTTAGCCCCAGTCGGCTATGGCGGAGCCCACATCCTTCTTCACGAGTCGCTGGAGTCGTTGTCGACAGGGCGCTTTTACAAGCGCAGGCAGCGAAGCGGCAATGTCGCTCTCTTTCTGCTACTTTAAAATACACTAATATACACTCAGCTGCAAGACAGATGGGAGTGGCCGGGCTCTGAAACATCCTGTGTCCTAAATAGGGCACCTCCTACAGGACGGATGTGAGGTACACGGGTGTCAGGCCATAAAACCCCATCAACACGCATCCTCAAGCATGGGCAATCAATGTGGAGAACGAGGACAGTGCAGGGATTCCGGAGAAGCCCCTTGTATGGTTCCTGCTTCTCATCATTGCTCATTCTCCCATCATGCCCCTGTGGTTCCAACACACACTCTGCACCAATCAGGCACCGTCATCCTGTCCTCTCATTAAAAACAATACATGTGTATCAATAGAATGTCCAATTGAACCTCAACATGGCACTCTGCGTGGATTCATACTAACCTGCCGCCATGAAATGCAGTGTGAACAAGCATGTTTTTCAATTTCTCTCTTGCATCCCGAAGTTCACTCTCAAGGAATCGCATTTGTAATAAATCCCAGGTTGGGTAACTGACACTGAATTGCCTCCCTTGGGAATTATTCACTGACTTTCATTTTATATAACGCAAGGCTGTTCTCCTCCTTCATCATGGCATGAAGTTTGTTTGACAAATCCCAACGGCCGGCCTGTAAATCCTCCCTCTCCTACATATCCTATTATGGAATTAGAAATAGACCAGAAATAGAATTATTAAAGGATTTATCACTTGCCATTGCTAATCATCCATAGAATATATATTTGCATGTATAGGTTTTTAATCTGAGCAATCTGCATGTTGTGGTTTGTGTTTTAAGACACGGACGGAGAAAGGCGCTAAGCCAAGAATCCTGTATCAGCTACTTGGGAAACATCGTCCTGAAAGCGTGAAAAATAATAACCTTAATTCCGAGAAACAGTGCACAGCTTAATTAACTGAATTGATGTACTTGTATACAACTGGGGCTTTTTACTGTGGGACTGAGATGTTTTTCCTACAATTCGGTGGGTGTTATAAAAGCAGGCAGCTGCAAATGTTGCATGTGACCTTTGACCCCAAGCGACCCCCTCGATGCTGCAGTCACACATGATAGTTAGGAGCATTTGGTCTTTCTATTATGAAATGTTTCACCGAGACCAAGAGGCAGTTTTCAAAAACTGATTTAATTAGAAAACCAGCTGCAAAGAATGAAAATGCTTCACTGTTGTGTCCAGGGGATGAAGCAGTTTGCTGCTGCATTGTTTACTTTCATAATGTTTAATTATGTTCAAAGCTTATCTGTTGTGGTTTGAACTATTAGGCATGAGGTACTGCTTTCGACACGAAAGTCACCCCCCCACGCAGTACGCCCAACACACAATCCCGTTTTGCTTGCTAAAATCCCAGAGGGGAGGGTTGGGTTTTTATGGGGATATCTCCCCATATGAGTTCACTCCCCTTGCCTTCTCTTTTCAGGGACTAGTACCTGCCCCCCCGCCCTGCCATTACCGCAGTGCCCATGGAGACAGAGGGGCCTTGGCAGGGGATGAGGTCCGATTAGGAATTTATGAAGGCCCCGTTTCCAAGTGAAAGCATTGGGCCATCCTGGGTCATGATAACAGGACCAGAGTTCTGAAAGAAGCGCTCAAGGACTGAAACGGCTGCTTTGTTCCGGGCTGTTCCGGGGTGCATGCCGCAAGGTGCTACCTGACCTTAAGCGAGCAGACAGACTGCGTATTTGTTCTGCTGCTTGGCCAATTTAACGCTGGGCATTAATTCTGACAGCCTTTAGAGCTGCAGTTTAAATCTCAGATGAAGTGCTGAAGGATTACGGCAGATCTTTGGCGTCTTCAGCACAATGAAGCGGCCTTGTGGAGTCAGGAATATAAAACGAGCACAGAGCGAGAGCGGCGTGCCTTGTGGAGTCAGGAATATAAAACAAGCACAGAGCGAGAGCGGCGCGTCGGCTTTGAAAGGCCAGACCTTGGCGCTGATTCTCTCATCTGTCTTAGAACCGCATAACAAGTTGTCCTTAGATGAAAAGACATATGACATTCAGAAGAAAAGAAACTAGAATTCACCTGAGGAAATGCTGCATGTATTTTGTGCATGGAGGCAGGTTTCTACAATGTGTACATCAGCCTTTCATGAGAATTAAAATAGCTGTGAAAAGCTGTTCCTGACAGGGCTGGCATGCATGGTTACCTCACACAGCCAGGAAAGGGGCTCAAGTCTCACCCTAACCTTGTGTGTGGAGCCTGCATATTCCCCTGTCTCACATCCACATCACATTCCAGTGGCTCCCCCCTGCATTCCAGGAATAGCAGTTAGACTAACTGGCATCTCCGAATTGTGTGTAGTGTAGTGATGGACAAAATGATGCTTCATGAACCATTTGCTGTATTTTTTGACCCCACTAGATGGTGCTCTTGGTTTACTTTGGGGCACGCTTTGTGCAATTTTTTAAAAGTATAGAGCACCGTGTATGGGGTCAAAAAATACAGCAAATATTTCATGAAGCGTCATTTTGCCCGTCACGAGTATGTAGTGTGTGTGCCCCCTGATGGGATGACCCCCCCTCCCAGGGTGTACCTTTGCCTTGTGCTGCCTGGGACAGGCTCCAGGCCTCCCTTTGTGCCTGGCCAGGATAATGCATTAGGAAGATGGATGGATATTCCTGACAGTCAGAGGTCATTTAAAACTAGATCCAATTCCAGATAAGCAGAGGCTGGAAAAATGAATTACTATTTTTCATAAAATATTTGTGAACATCACATGCAAGCAAACATTGCTTCTAGGATCTATGAGATAGATGGAGAGACAGGAATGTATATTTAATTGTGTTTTTTTCTTGAATTATCTGAGTCCGAGCCACTAAAAGGTTCACTTGGGTTTAGACACAATATTAGCTATGGAATAAGAGGTCTCGAAGAAGGCTGGATGGCCCTCTGTCATGGAATTGTCAGAATGAGTCATAGAACCAACAGAAATGAGTCACAGAAACAGTTGATATCAGTCAGAGAGTCAACAGAAAAGAGAGTCAAAATGAACAGAAACAATGACGGGCAACAGCTCTTGACACAAGGCTGTATCCAAAAACGGTTCACTGTTCTGGACCCTGGGAAGCCTGAAACCTGTACCAGGAAGCACAGGACTCACCCTGGGCAAGGTGCCAGTGCTTCACAAGTTAGAAAACACTCACAAAGGACTGGTCTTTGGAATGCTGGAGGAAGCAAAATGAACACAGGCAGAGCCAAAACCATAAGGGCACTCACTGAAGCACATCGCAATATTTTATCATTGTTATCTACCGCGCCTGCTACGATTTGAATCAAAAACCCTTGTTTTAAGTCGTTAACCACTGCGCCACCTGCTGGCCTTATTACTTTAATGTTAAAAATCACATTTCTTCAACATTAATTTGGTTATGTGCAGGGAGGAGGTGCAGAAGGATGACTTCTATCCTTCTGATTCATTTTACAGCCATGGAAACACGCACTCACATTAAATCCAACGTGACTCACCTTCATCATCTCAAAAATCTGGTTAAATACCAGTAATAAATTGCAGCTCCAGTTTGCTCATCGTCTCCATGTTCGGATTACCTAACATCTTGGGTTTGTGCCACTACTGCTGCCCAGTCACAGCACTCAAGCAGGTCCTGATGAAGAAGAAGCCAGACAGAGACACCAAAGCAGAGATTCTCTTCCCTGGAATGTGTGAAACATGCAGTCATACCCTCTAAAGAGCCGCTGGCCGCTTGGGATTTGGGGAGGGGGTGTCCGTTGAAGGCTGTCGTCCCTCTCTGGTTCTCCCCCTCTTTTTGAGGGCCTTAGTGTCCTCTCTCCCGCAGACCAGGGACCAGGTGTTGGACTGTGATAATACCTTCCGCCATCCTGAATGGTGCTCGATGTCTTTGTGCTCCAGGTCAGAGGGCACCATGCTGAAAGTGCTTCCACTTCTGCGTCCCAGGATTGGGCCTGAATGTCCAGCCTCCAGCAGAGAACCAAAGTGGAATTCTTCAGCATACATTTGTATCGATTGATAAAAATAGACTTTAGCTCCATTCCACAAAATTAATAAAATATCATGCCCCTTCCTTCTCCCAGATTTGAATTACACACCATTTTCCCTTAAGACAACCCCAGTATTTTTTAATGGATACTTTTGAAAGAATCTGCTTCCCTGTAAAATATGATACTATATTTTAGTTCCTTACTTGGCAGTCCTAATCAGGCCACTCAAAAATGTGCAGGAGAGAATGCACTCAATCCATTGTGATGCATTATCTACCAAATGTGAAATTAATGCATCAGGCAGAGGAGGCAGCCAGAATGATGTCAGCTAACTTGACTCTAAAATACCCGTCTTCAGGTCTGAAAAGGCAGCCCAGTATCCACCACTTACAACCTCCAGATCTCCACCAGAAAGCCATAGATTTATTCAGCATATTATTAAACCCTCCAGTTTTATATTTTCTGCAGGAGTGAAAGCTGTAATTATACTTAAACATATCAGGACTGAGGGTGTGGTCAGGCCATATTAGGACTGAGGGAGTGGCCAGACCATTTCGGGACTGAGGGTGTGGCCAGACCATTCCGGGACTGAGGGTGTGGCCTGACCATTCCGGGACTGAGGGTGTGGCCAGACCATTCCAGGACTGAGGGTGTGGCCAGACCATATCGGGACTGAGGGTGTGGCCAGACCATATCGGGACTGAGGGTGTGGCCAGGTAATATCGGGACTGAGGGTGTGGCCAGACCTTATCGGGACTGAGGGTGTGGCCAGGCCATATCGGGACTGAGGGTGTGGCCAGACCATTCCGGGACTGAGGATGTGGCCAGACCTTATCAGGACTGAGGGTGTGGCCAGGCCATATCGGGACTAATTTTAGTCGATTAAATCAACTGTAGTTTTAGTCGACTGTAATCTTATGATATTTAGTCGACTAAAACTAAAATAGTTTAGATGACTAAATTACGACGGAAACTAAATTACATTTTAGTCAAAAGACTACGACTAAAACTAAATGACAATTTGCTGCCAAAATTAACATTGGTGTCGTATTCACTCTTTAATTAGAACTTCTCACAGTGGAAGCATTTTTGAAATTGACGAGGTAGATAATTACCAAATATAACCACAAGGGGCCGCTGTAATCACACTGGGGCACACGGTATTTTCTGTCAAATGAAATCCTCAGCAAAACTGAACCCTGGTGTCCACCTGAAAAGGATGGATTAATTAAAGAAAGTACTACATACTAATCAGATTAACTTTGCTTGGGGAGTTAAAAAAACAGGCAGCAAAACAAAATTTAAATCTATTATAATCAGTAAGCATCACAATCAGTCTGGAAACTCTCTGGAAACCACATTATCACCATAATTTAGATGATTGATGCAAGAGAAATGGAAGAAGAAACTGGGATTTCATTCTTATGAAGTTCATGACTGTGGATAAAAGAAGCAGAAGGAGATTATCGTGGTGTTAGAGAGAAAATGGTTTAGGTTAGGAATTTAAACTGACAGGCAGCAGTCGGAGCTCGATCTCAAAGAGTCTGCTGTCGCCAGGGAGCAACGTGCCCTAAATGTGCCGTTTGACATAAACCACATTCATCCAGAATTTATGAAGTCGAAAGGGAGAAGATCCGCACTTAAGATACCGATTGCATTAGTCAAGTGAGCGGCATCTCTGAGACATGCGGGGCTGTGTTATACGGTCAGAGGCAGCAAGACCTCAGCTTTACTGACACGCTGATTACACTTGTTTGTTTCCAAGAGCTGAACTGCACATTCAAGTAATTCGGTGTATATGTGATGGTAGTCTGTTTTGCTTTGGGTTTATTATTAATACATCTATTGAATTATGTACGGTTCTGATGACCTTGATTGAATTGTAGACTCAAAAAAATTAGCAAAAAAGCTCATTCTGAACAAAAACAGTTTGTGTTGAAATGATAATCATGATAAGCAAAACGTTGGAGCGAACATAGATGAGGACGGCAGAGTCTGTGTTTTGCACAGTCACATTCCACCGGGGGGGGCTCAGTCCCGATATGGCCTTGGCCGATGGCTGCAGCCTCCATGTCGCTGGATCGCAGAGAAGGTCATTTCTGTGTGTGCGTGTAGGAGACAGAATGACTGGAAATCTATACGAGTGGGAGCCAGCAGGGCAGGGGGGAGATGGATCATGCCTGACATACCAGAGAGAAGGTACAGGAGAGGAAGCAGATAAACTCAAAGCAGGCTGGACAGATCTGCCTCAGCCTCCGTACAATGGTCGCTTCCACCATGGGACTTGGATTGAAGGCAAGAACCGGTACTCTAGTTAAAAAGCAGGAGGCTTTATTGCAATGAGAAATGTATCATGAACCGAAGTAAATGTAATTAAATGACCAAACACCTGGGCAGGTCACTGTTCTGTGTAACGCAGGGCTGGCTAATCTGAGGCCTCTCGGGCCCCAGGGTCTGCTGTTTTGGTTCCCAGTGATCTCGTTATTAATTACACCCGCATTAGCACTCTGCTGGCTGAATTTGCACAAATTAAGCTACACCATACATATCATTTCACAACTTGTTTTTTGACTCGTAATAACAACTCTAGATTCAGAAATGTAACGTAGGCAAAAACACGATATGAATCTATAAAATATTATGGAAAAATACAAATAATGTCATATACATTCATGCTGCAATTATGTTGTTCTGGAGCTGAGAATGAAATGATCGAAGAAATGATCTTCATTTTGGTAGAAAACCATGATGTCTGGGGGGGTGGCGGCATGATGGTGACCACCTCTGGGACCTCGGTTTGAGTCTCTGCCATGGCTCTGCGCGCGTGCATTTTGCGCGTTCTCCCCGTGACTCCGCGCGCGTGCGGTTTGCGCGTTCTCCCTCGTGGCTCCGCGCGCGTGCAGCTTGCGCGTTCTCCCCGTGGCTCTGCGCGCGTGCATTTTGCGCTTTCTCCCCCTGGCTCCGCGCGTGCGGTTTGCGCGTTCTCCCCGTGGCTCCGCGCGCGTGCAGCTTGCGCGTTCTCCACCGGTGTCATCGTGGGGTTTCCTGTGGTTACTCTGGTTTCCCCCTCCGAGTCCAAAAAACATGCTGAGACTAACTGGAGCTGCCAAATTCTGTGTGCAAGCTCTGAGGCAGGTTGGTGCCCTATCCTGGGCTGTTCCTGTAGCCTCTGGGACAGGCTCCAAGCCCCCTGTAGCCTCTGGGACAGGCTCCAACCCCCTCTCACCCTCTAGTCTCCCCTGTATTTGCAGCAACCATCTGATACACCCATGTAGTCAATCACCCTCCAGTACACCAACTCATACAGCTAATTAAGTTAATTGAGCTGGTGACAAAATTTAACAGATACATGGAATGTCTGCGGAGCCCCTGAGGTGAGGTTTGGCAACCAAAGCAGGTTTCTTCTAGCTATCCAACAAGGCATCGGTAACTTTTTGGAGAAAAGAACAAATACCTGTTTATTTTTATTGCGTTACGGTTAATTTGCATATATTCAGATATTAAATTGTGTTTTTTTTTCTTGAGGAAATACACAATTGTTGGGAATATAATGTTTTATGTAGCCTTAAACAATGTACTCAATTTATATAGCAATATAGCAATTTAAACAATGAAAGAGGTTAATAAACAGTTCGGGGAAGCAGCCCATCTTCCAGCCAGTGGAGCAGTGTTTGCTTTTCGCAGTTTAATGCATCAGCGAATGTCTTTCATGGAAACATGTCTGCTTTGGTAAATAAGACTGGCCCAAGTACTGAACCTGGAGTAACATACAGGACATACAAGTAAATTCCGATCCAGAGTGAAGCTGAATCTTATTCCCCAGCTCTAGCAATTACAAATAGTCCACTAGAAAATTACTACATTATTATCTGAGCTCTCAGATTTGCTGCAAACTTTTATTTTGTGTCAGAATGTATATAAGGGCCTGGATATAAACAGGAGCCGTGTGTGGAAATGCCTTTTATAGCATGTTCCTGCGCTATCAGAGGGAATAGAGCGAGCTGAGGGGGCTGTCTGAGCGCGTGCAGACCTGGGCTGCGGTAGGAGCTGCCATGTGTACCTGACTTACACACTAGTGTCATAAAGTCATTTATATTCATGTGAATAAACAGTGTTTTTTGGTTTTCCTGTTTCAAGGTTTTCCCTTTTCCCAGCCCCTCGTAGCACTGGGCGTGGAAGCGCAGGGCTGAAGTAAATTAGGTAAGGTGCAGTTATCCGACTGATTGCAGCAAAATGAGAAACAAGAATGAAACAAACAAGCTCCAAGAAAACCGCAGGACCTATTTATAACCCCCCCCCCCCCCAGTCATCCCCTCTGAGGCCCCCCCAAGCTAAATTTCCATACGACTGTTTTGCCAATACATATCCCATTTAACACGTGTGCTGCAAGACATCAGGAAAATGCAGCTTCCCACAGAAAAGTCAAGAAAACTGCAATTAGACTCGTGCACATTATACTCAACACATGAACTCCTTTGGCTTTATGGGGTAATTCCTAAATTTAAGAGTCATGTGACACAATGACTTCATTCCCTCACTGCACACATCAGTATACTACAAGCTGAAGAAAAACCTTAAAGTCTCAAATTTTTAGGCATGTAATATTTGTATAAAGCCTCCACTTCCCAGGATCCCCTCAGGTTTTCACTGAACTTAATATGAGCTAATTAACAGTCATTTAGGTATTTAAACACATCACCCGTGAATTTTTCACAGGAATATTCATAATCTAAACAATGCAAAAAGGACAGCTCTGTGACCCTGAGCAGCGTAAACCAGAGGCCAGAGGATGGATGGATGAAAACAGCTCAGCCGTGGTGATTCTTGGTTTGGCTAAAGAAAACTTTCAGTGATGCTCGTCTTCTGCCTGCAGAAGGGCACAGCCCCAGAGAGGCAGCTGTGGAGCTTTTGTTTCATATGGAGAATTCATCAACCTTCAAAACTTCTGTGACAGCTATTTAAATTACTGTGCCTGGATCAGATCTCAGGCCAATGCTGTTGTACCCTTGGGAAGCATATTGATCCAGAAATGGTTCAGTGGTAATATATAAGCGAAAGAATATATAAGCGAAATGCAATTTTAAATCCATTCTTTTGGCTCAAAGATCAAGCCCCCTGTGGAGTTCAGAAAGGAGGCAAGCTGGCGATTAAAGCTAACGACCAAGTCAAAGTTCGCTGGCTTGAATCCCAGGTTGCTGCTGGGAACGTTTAAAAATGTGCCCATCCGGAGCATCTCCAGGGGAATCAATAACACATTACATGGCTTCTGAGGGAAGCGGCAGTGAGCTACGCAAGGTGACAGCATGGACACATTGTTCCTTAGGAGGAGGCTCCAGGAACGATATAATCCTGCCCCTCCCTGCTGGAAAACGCCAGTGAGAGAGAGCCACTGAACACAGATCTCCGGAAATGTGCCACAATTAGTAAGGTCCAATTAGAGAAATTGTGGAAATGTCATGTGACCTCAATTCATCAATAAAGGTAAATACTCCCCCCCCCCCCCCCGAAAAAAAAAAAAAAAAAAAAAAAAAAAATCATCACATTGAACACAGCTGATTAAACAGTGAAGCTGCCCCTCAAAAGGTACAACAATGGAAAATATTTATTTTTAGAGGAATTTTCCTGGGCTGGGTTGGGGATATTTGATGAGCTGAAACTTCCCATATGGACAGAGATAAATTGCACCCCTGGCAGTGCTGAGCTGAGCCCGGCCCAAACGCACTGCTCTGATGACGAACTTCACCCAGCGCTGGCCTGCGCCATGTGAGCTGGCTGTTTATCTGCTGGGCAGGGCAAAGCACACAAGCTTCCTGCACCAATCTGTTCAGGAGAGAGCATGACCGAGACAGGGGTGGGTGAAACGGAGGCTCTGGAGCGTTAGGGTTGGGCACATGGGTGCCCCCCCCGGCTCACAAAGCCTCTGTAACGGCAGTGACAGATGTCGGCAATGGACAAAGGACTTTCGCTTGCCAATCAGGGACCTTGAAGAATAATTCATGCTCCTTTCGATAATCAGTCCTCTGGTGCCTGCGTTTAGCTTCACCACACGGGACATTATTTGTGGACCAGCAGAGTAGAACTGTCCATAAAGACACGGCTTTTTAACCTGGAGATGTGCTGGTTTATAATGCAAGAAGCCTTGTGAAAGTCGCTAATTCAGTTTCTGCACTGAAATACCCACCCATGTGTCCATCTTCCAAGCACTCATCCTGGTCAGCATTGCAGGGGCCTGGAGTCTGTGCCAGGCAGCACGAGGGGGGGGGGGGGTCTTTCAAGCAGGCAGTGAGCTGGGGGCTCACAGTGTTTCCTCTGCTTAACAGGTTCAGCCAGGTCTCCCCCTGAAGCTGGTGGATAATCCCACCACACACTCTGAAAGTTAGTGACCTGAATCACCCACAGCTGGGAGCAGTCTGAACACACGCACGCACACACACACGCACGCACGCACGCACGCACGCGCACTCCGCCAAGTGACGGGAACTGGGAGGAAAAAGAAAACACTTCCTGTTATTGCATCGCTGTCACTGTGATGGCGCTGCTTAAAGACACAGTGTCATCTTCAGAAGGATTCCATTTGAAATCCTAAGCCAGTGTGCTACTATTCCACTGACCAGCGTCCTTAACCTGAACCACGCCACTGAAATACCCAGCTATAGGAATGGATATTTAGAACTTATTCACCTAAGGTAACACCGCAGAAAAATCCAGTTAATTACAGCCGCGATCATTCATAAACACAAACTGATCCGACTGGAATCCAGGAGTGACACAGCACATTGATTAGTTATGGGAATTTATGGGCTGCTACTGGCCACGTGTTGCAAATGCAAAAGACCTTTTTAAGGCTCAGGTGCATAGTGGCTG
>JAODJU010000079.1:2055970-2067262 GCA_026776725.1 Gnathonemus echidnorhynchus
CACCATCCCTCACTGCCCAGCACCATCCCTCACTGCCCTGCAGCATCCCTCACTGCCCTGCACCATCCCTCACTGCCCTGCACCATCCCTCACTGCCCTGCAGCATCCCTCACTGCCCTGCAGCATCCCTCACTGCCCAGCACCATCCCTCACTGCCCTGCAGCATCCCTCACTGCCTATTCTTAGTGCTCAAAGCCCCCCCCCCAGAACTACAGTGCACAGCTGCCTGTGTGTCTGGGTGGACAGACACTGCTCCTGCCCCATTTTTACTGCAATCTAACTCAAACATAGATTCAAAAGATTAATCCTGTTGCTGTTTGAAATGCAAGTCCATGCCCTCAGCCACATTAACACACACACAATCACGGAGATGGTAATAGATACTAAAATCGCTTAAAATTACAGCAAATAATCAGCATTTTGTAAATATCATTTGTAACACTGGATTCTCCTCAGGACAAAGCTCACGGTTACGGGCTGCAACAGCAAACTTAACATCGATAACATTCTGTAATAAAAATATAGTCGGCAATGAATGTTTTCATGGGTTTAGTGCATAAATTGCATATAATGACATCATTGCCCAGCATCGTAATGTTGGTGTGATAATCCTGGTTCATACTTCACTTTTCTGTGTGCCATTACAGTTACATGCAGGGACTGTTTGTCCGGGGTTACAGGCGGTTGCGGCTGGCACATGTGTGCAGCAGTGATATTCCACCAGACCAGTAGAGGGCAGGTGTATTGCAACAAACACAAAAATCAGTGTAGCAAAATGGGTCAGCGATTTTGAACAGATGTCACTAGGCTTGAGCGGAATTACCGTAATTCAGCTCACCACGAAATTTTGAAATCATGGCAACAAAATTATCCATGAACCCGAAGCCACTTGGAGAATTTTACTGTTAAGATTTCAAAATGCCGAAATAGTGTTGCTTTTGATAACACCGGCAAAATACTGTATACCGTAGTATAAAGTCCGATCATTAACAAGCTACATATAGTAGAGACCTTCGTTTCTATTCCACTTAAAATGCAGAATCTCTGCACTTTGTGAAGTTTTTATTAGAACTATGACTTAAAAAAATACCTCCTGATATTTCTTAAATAAAAGCATTTTTTTTTTTCCTTTTAACCACGTTTTGGCCCAACTAACTGATCAGTTGATCGCTTGATCACATGATTAATCAATTATCAAGAGAATAGACTTCTGTGGTCCAGCACACAGTCCATCTCCATCTCCCCACCCTTGATAAGACTCCCTCTGACCAGCTACCTCTGAGTTCTGCCCACTCATGTAGAGCTGAGGTCGGTCCTGGAGAGTCTCTGCTGACACGTCTTTATCCAGGGTGCCGGTGATCAGTTGAGGGAAGGCGGAGAACATCAGGTTGAAGAAGATAAGAAACCACTGGTCGATCATGGCTGAGCCAGAGAAGCCACAGTAGAACTGATACCAGAAGATAAGGGCGACAAACATCTGGAAAGCCGAGAAGTCGAGATGGACAAATGAATACATTAAACCCTCTGGCTTCCCTCCACATTCCACTTGCTATCGCCGAAGCAGCAGCTCAAAATGTTTGCACTCCTCTGGCATGCAGACCTGGATCATTTCAGATTCTCACCGCGTTCTTGTAGAAGAAATAGAGGATCATGTTGGCCAAGCGGGAATAGCACCAGTGACCGTGGACCAGCAGCAGCTTCTGCAGGTACTGGAAGCGCGGGAGGGCGAAATCGCTGGCCATCACGGCCTACGGGAGAGACGACAGATCAGGTGCTTCAGCAGAAACTCCCAGAGCTTACAGAGTGCAGTTACTGATCCCTCTGCTGATCTCCCACCATCCAAGTGAAGTACTTTGGCTCAAGGGTTTTTTTTTAATAGAGGAGTACTGGCTGGGACTAAACCTGCAAGCCCCGTATCACCCGTGCCCTTCATTAAGCAGCAAGTCTGCGCGACTGGGCAGCACCCGCAGTCCTACTTCCTGGGCAGATATTTCGGTTTCTGGCAGTTGAGTTCCATCAGTGATGAGAGTCATCCATCACACACCCCCCGACTCTGCGGCTGGGACGTTCCTCCATTACATATTTTAGGAATGTTCTTGGGCATCACCTGACACAGAAGCTCTCGCAGAAGAGCCTCCACGATGACTGACAAAGCGGCCCACGACAAAGAAAAATTACTGCTGATGTTACATTGTAAAACGGCCAGGGGACAGAACAGCAGCTAATTTAGGGAGGCGTGAAGGACTACATCAGAAAATCAGACCATAACGAAGAACAGAATCATTCATCATCTGGCATCCCAGCCCTGTCAGGACCCAAGATTTTACACTAATTAAGTGTAATCCGCAGTGTTATTTTAACACAGGATCAGGCTCTTCGACAGACATGCAATGAATCCATAATCTCCTGGCCTCCAGGTTAATGGGGACTCTCCTAATTAACAACACGAAGTCCCACTGGAAAGGCGTTAGAGATCGGGTCACTCTGCTACCCCGAGGCCGCTGGCTCTGACTGCCACGACAGCAGCACCCCCTCACATATGGTAGATTTCGCGCAACAATAACTTTGTGTCGAAACAAACCCCCCAGGGGCCTCTGACAACTTCATCATTTGAGACGTACTGCTTGGCTGAGATGGAACACATGGGGAGACTTAGCCCCTCCGCGGAGTGGTACTCCGCCTGGCTACGTCTGACCTTACCTGCATCCCCTCCTGGCCCGAGATTCCGACACCCACATCGGCCACCTGGATCATGCTGACGTCATTAGCCCCATCCCCTAGGAACAGACACAGAGGAACACCTTTACTTCCCCCCCCCACAGAGTCAAGATTACTGTTGACACAGCAAAGACGAATTGCTCAGCTTGCGATCACGCAGAACCAGAAAAACCCATGAAGTCACTCCACAAAGAGCGAATTCAGGTGAGGGCTGCTCGCAGCAAACACATGACCCTCCCCTCAGTAATTAATCATCCAGTTAGGGTCACAACCAGCCAGGGCGTACATAGGGCTGACCTGACCGTTTCGGCCAGGTTAGTGTCACCTGACTGGGTGAGAGAACCAGCACATTAGAACCACACGGACACGGGGAGAACCGCACAGACACGGGGAGAACCGCACAGACAGGGAGAGCACATGAACTTCACACATGCCGGAGGCTGAAAGGCTACAGTGAAGGCAGGATATGGGGGGAGACAGTCAGACTGAGCAATGATGCGTAGATATAAAACGCCGTTCTCGTACAGATCTAGCACTCTTCATTCCAGGTAGAATCTAACTTTTGTACTAGAAAGGCGAGAAAGCCAGTGTGTCGTTCTGAAGTGACAGTCGTGGAGGTGATATTTTCCAACACGTTTGCAGATGGATGTGTTTTTCCGGCGAGACGCGTTTTGTTCCTGTGCCAAAACGCCTCCACCGGCCAGTCCTTGTGCTCCACGCGGTTCCGGCCGTTCTGTCCTGGCTGGCGGACTGGGGCACCTTGTCCGTCAGTCGCCACAATACGGATCTCATACCCGCTCCATGACCACAACTTTCGCGCTGACAGAAAGCCAAGCACTTCCTGTGAGTCTCTATGAAAAGCTCCTGAAACCGTCAGTAAAAACCTGCTTCTTCATGCACCTGCATGAATAGAACCACGGTGCCAGAGACTAACTTTTCGGTCCCGAACATTTTAATGCCAAGTGCTGACATGAAATGAAACTCACACAGGTGTTTTGACAGTTACTGAAATGGAAATTCGGTCGTCATTCATTACAAATCTGTCCCACATGATGTAACACTAGGCCTCTGAGGATTTGCCACCAGCTTGGAGGATTTAAGCTGCACTGGAAATCGGTTGTCAGCCATTTGTTATATGATTTTGGACAAATCGGTTCCACCTTTGACGGAAACCGGAAAATATATTAAGGAGCAAAGTGGACACACAAAAGTCAGTTTGCCATGGGCAACTTAGCCAACCGGCACGTCCACCAGCCACCCGGGAGAGAAAACCAGAGCATGGGATGTTTGCACAATGTCCCCCGTCTGCAGAGTCAGCAAGCAGCTAAAAATGCTTAAAAAAAGAAGAAAAAAAGACAAGAAATGAAGGAGGGGGAAAAAAAGGATTCTCCCTCTGTGACCCAGAAAAGCCTAATGAATACTCATAGGTGTGCGCTCAAGCAGGCCGGACGCTCCTCACGCCTGCCAGGGCAAAAGCAGGGCTGCAGAAAATACAACTGCAAGTCCTCACTTCACAGCTGGGAGGCACCGGTACAAAATTCTTGAAATTCCACAGCATTACAGGAAGTACCCTTCATTAAACACATTTAATACCTACAGCTGAGATGTCTTTGTCTGATTTTGCTCTTCATTACAGGACCAAATAAAAAAAAAAAATATATGATTTAACATATATATGCAAGTGTGTGTGTGTGTCCAGTGCACACAAGTGCATTAAATGGCTCTTGCTCTCGAACTACGGGAGCAGAAGGCAATGTGGCTGGTGTAAGCGATACCAAGCGTGCAAAATCGATAAACTGCCCTCCTACGGAGCCACGTTCTTCTAACTGATCACCGGGACTCCAAGTCCCTGGCATTTGACATTTTTCCCCACACTAAAGGTCCC
The DNA here is from genome assembly GCA_026776725.1 of Gnathonemus echidnorhynchus. Classification (NCBI taxonomy): domain Eukaryota; kingdom Metazoa; phylum Chordata; class Actinopteri; order Osteoglossiformes; family Mormyridae; genus Gnathonemus; species Gnathonemus echidnorhynchus. The sequence goes on from JAODJU010000079.1 coordinate 2,060,574, forward strand.
ACATTTAAGGGCTGATTTTACCGGCCATTTGCCCCCCCCCCCCCGTTCAGGTTCATAAGCACGACGGCCCCCACAAGCACTCTCCATAACATAACACGGAAGGCAGACGTGCGAGGACGGTGACGGCCGAGTGGAAAGGGAGGGCTGCCTCGCCTCTCCTGCCTCTCGGCTGCCTCGCCTTTCCTGCCTCTCGGCTGCTCGCAAAAACCACCCTGAACTCGAGGGGAAACGTGAGACCAGTTTGGGTGCCATTTACGAACACGGCAGCGCCTCGGGGGGGGGGGGGATCCGCTCCGCATGCCGCATGACGCTCGCTCTCCATAAAGCGCGGGCCCCCGCAGGGGTCAGGGGTCTCTCCGCCCCGCAGACGGACAGCAGCACTGGGCTGCTAACGGCTTGCAGGACGACAGCCACGTTCTCAATGGCATCGCTAGCGGCTCGAATGATTAAACACGTTCTGCTGGTTTCTCTTAAATAAGGGTACCTGCAGGTTTAGACAAGTTAGATTCTATAAGACTTATTAATCCCACGCAAAACTAAGACAGTTTCACTCTAACAAAAATGGCAAAAAGCGTTAACCAGTCATCATTAACTGGTCTCAACCACTTTGCAAAACTGGGATCGTTCAATCAGTTTCCATTGAATTTGCACTGTCCCCCACCTAGAAGCGACAGACAACATTAACTTACAAGCTCACTTAGAACAGCGTAAGCGAGTCCGCGAATAAGCGTTTCAGACACGGCGGCGAACGGGCCGTACCTATGGCCAAGGTCATGACCTTCAGTTTGTTCCGCACCAGCTTCACCACCATGCTCTTCTGCAGCGGCGTGGACCGGCAGCACAGCACCGAGCGGCAGCTCCGAGCCACTGCCAGGAACCTGTCCTCCAGGCTCCTGTCCAGGGCGTAGGCCAGTGTCCGCCCGTCGATCACCAGGCCCAGCCGGTGCACCAGGACGGGCAGGGAGGAAGGGTCATCCTGCAGAGCACGGCTGGCCTGTTCCGGGGCGTCGCAGAGGAATTTGGACCGAATGTAGTGTAGACTCTCCTCCAATAGAACGGCACAGGCTTCCTGTGACACAGAACACGGCAGTGGGGATGACCTTCATATGACCTTGGACTGCCATCTATAGCCTTGGACTGACAACGGAATGAGCGGGTTCCCCAGACACGGGATGGCCAGTCTAGGACATTTTTATACTGTATTACATTACATGCTACAGCAGACAGGCCAGTTACCTTTGAAAATCTAGGATGGTAAAACTGTCCACATAAGCATATATAAGAGGAGGCTGACCTGCGAGTCAGCATTCAGGGTGATGATCTCCTCCTCGGGGTCGAGCAGCTTGCACGCGTAGGCGATGTTGATGGCCGTCTCCTGCTTGTCTCCAGTCAGCACCCAGATCTGCAAACCAGCCTTTCGCAGCGACGCGATGGTCTCGGGGACGCCGTCCTGAAGCCGGTCCTCGATGCCAGTGGCACCTGAACGTGAGGGTGGGGGTGGGGGGCTAAGAATAGACCACACCCACAGGGTACGACCGAAAGGAAGCAGGAGCCTCACCTAGGAGCTGGAGGTCGGTCTCCAAACGCAGGGCCGACTCGAAGAGCAGCTCCTCGCGGCCCTGGATGGCGGTCTCTGCCGCCAAGTGGCTTTTAAGCCAGGCAGCGTAGACCTCCTTGCTGAGGACCTGGGACACACGTGGAACCATGAACACAGGAGGGACGGCGACTTTGAGGCCGAGTTCGAGCTCAAGGAGAAGATAAAATGGGGACTGGGGGTGGGCATTCCCTGGCACCATATGGTGATGCACAGGACTCAGTCGAGCAGTAATTTAATGGGCACCACAAGCGGGCTTGGCACCGATGATGTTGTGCTGGAAGCAGTCACATGATCGGGTGGGGCTGCCTACACAACTCGCCGGGTTTGTCTCTGGCAGTTCGCAGGCAACATTGAAATTATACCATCAATTTATAACTGTGATGTTTAATTAGATTTAAAGCGCAACTTACAATACAACTGACATAAAAAAAAAAAACTATACGTGGAGAGCGGGTTCTTAAAGCAGTCGTACTTTAGCCCCCGCAGGCTTGACATCCGTTACCTTCTTGGCGATGCAGAGTGTTCGCAGTCCGTTGACAGCATACAGGTTGAGATAGTTCTGAGTCTTGTAGAGTGTCTTCCTCTGTCGTTTGCCTTTGGTGTCATCTGTATACGCACATCAGGATCAGAATCAGAAGCCTGCTACATCAGTATTACCTTGGGGTGGGCGGGGCCTGTGTGCTCCCCCGCCCCCACCTCCGGACCTGCCCGGGAGCCACGTCTCAGACGCTAATCGGAGAGGCACTGATAGCTGGATGCCAACAGTCGCGTTTCGGACGCGTCGCCGTGCCGCCTTACGCCTCTGTGGCACCGTCGCTAAGCGAACGGCGGAGGTGCAAGAACAGGCTGGCACCAGGGGCAAAGGGCCTTCTAGAAGGCGAGGAGGTACCAGGTCAGCATAGCCCTGCCTGTGCTCTCCCCCTCAGCAAAGACAAACAGCCAGGGAGAGGCGGGCCTCCTCCACGCTGGAGGGGGGCCAAACCTCACATTTTCACTCTAAGGCTTCATCAGCCTTCTCAGCCCCGCATCCCTTCTCGACGGGAACGAAAAGAGCACAGCAGGCCTTCATACCTCTTTAATGGCCCGCGACACCTTCTTGTTTTGATCCGTGATAGAAGCGGCGCGGCCCACATGCCGCCACCCTCCCCCCCCCCCCGTTAAACTAACAACGCGAAGGCGAGGAGCACTGAGCTCAGCCTGAGAGGCAGGGCCCACGTCTCTCGCTACCACAACACAGGAAATGACAAACTTCACGTCCATGGCAAACTCACAGGAAAACAGACAGCGGGACCTTTTCACGCCCCTCGGCCTGGCAGCTATTTCGGGAGGTCCGGGGGGGCGGGCCCAGCACGGAAAGGGATGGAAAAAGAACAGGAAAGAGTCTGTCGAAAGCCAGAACAACAGAGGCTTGTTCTGAGGACTCGCTAAGTGGAGTGGGGGTCTTGTGATCACCTCTGCTCCCGGGGGGACGCCCCGCTGGCCCCCTTGGCGGCCCGAACCACGTGAGGAGTCGGCGCCACTGAGCGTGCGTCAGGCAGGCGGCCGTCAAAGACTCCCCCCGTCAGGCCAAACAAGCACGGCAGGCAGCTCCAAACGCCCCACCCACATCGAACACCGCAACACTGCTCGGAACCCCACAACACCTCAGGCACATGAAAACACCCGCGTGGGACAGAAATGATCCCCCTCTGGGACACTGTTCAAATTTGGCTCGCGTGAATATTCCGAAGCTTTAAAAAGTCACTTTTTAGATACAGAGGTACTTAATGATGGAGTCCAACTCACTGTAAACACACTCAGTAACCAAAGGCATACCAGTGATTCCAAGGCGACCGCACACCCACCCCCCCCCCCCCCCCCCCCCCAACGCGAACAGAGCCTCACCTGAGCTGACCTGCGCGCACTCAGCGCTCATGTGCAGTGACAGGCAGAAGCGGGCCCCAGGGCCAAACAGTGACAGGCAGCTGCGGGCCCCAGGGCTAAACTGTCGAGTCTCACAGCTCTGAGCCCCTATGGGGCAGCAGCCTGGAATCACGGCTTTAAAGAGGGACCTCGATATTTCAAGGTACCTAAAAAGCAGTTTTGAGCTTAAAACAAAAATGCTCAGTTACATAAGCAATGCGACAAGAACATTGCTAATGTGACTGCTAACCACACAGACTGTGGCATCCAGGCCCCTGACTGCAGATCAGACCTGGCTAACAAGGTCTGACCGCTGATCATTAGGCCACAGTTATATTAAATAATTAGAGTGGATTCTGAGTGTTGCCATAAACCATACGGGTAAACAAGCTAAACAGCTGAACTTTCAGAATGACTTAACATTCAAGGGCAGCAAAAAGCCCTAATTCAAGACCAGCACCAACTGGCAGTGTGTCAAATCTGCGTACTACACAAGTTCACACCCCCGAACAGAGGCCACCTCTGGCCGTCCGTCGCCTGTTTGCTTAACGCCCTCGTGAACCACACGGCCACACAGCGCCCTTCTGACAGACTGAAATATTCATCTCCGCTGGCATCTTCGAGCATGTCCTTGTTGTCCTTCTCTGAGGAGGACTAAGGGGACCTGTGACTGTCCAATTCGCTTTAAGAGATTCACTTAATTACCCAGAGTTGTTTTTCCCTTACGGGAGGGAACACCTGAAGCCTCTCAGTGGTGCAGAACGGGTCATGAAGCCCATATTCTTAACGGTCACGTCACCCCCCACTACCAACGGGCCATCAGACTCACCTGAGGTGGCCGGTCTTAGGAGGTCCATGATAACAGAGTCTGCTCCTTTGGTGTAGACCGTGATCTCGTCTGTCAGTGGGTGGCGGACCACCACAGACATGCGCTTCCGGGTCGAGTCGAATCCCAGAGTGTGCAGCAGCTCGAAGGTCAGCTTGCCCAGGTGAGGCAGCTCCACAGTCACCTGATCAGGGAGTCGGCCAACCAGAGCGCACTTGTAGGCACGAGCAGCATAGACCAGGGCTGCCTCGTCCGGCGACTCCGCCTCATAGCGGAGCTCCGCCTCCTCAGAAGCTGAGTGTTGTGGGGCAGCTTGGAAGGATCCTTCCAGGGGGCCTGGGGAGTTTTCCTCCTCCAGTCTGAGGAGGGTGCCCTCGGCGGACGGTGACGACAGGAGGCTGGAGCCAGCCCGTGGCGCGGAGTTTCTGGTCGCCAAGCTGGACGAGCTGCTGCTGTTCGATCCTGAGGTGAGGCGGCTGGGAGTGAAGCGCTTGATGAAGTCCTCGATGGTCTTCACAGGCGACTTCAGCTCAAACCTCATCCGCACCTACGACAGGAGACTTGCTTTAGCCCCAGTGCTGGGCACCCAAAAAGATACCGCCCTCTCGAGCACGTCAGCGGAACCAAATCAGCATTTGTCCCTGTAAACTAATAAATGGGCGCTTTCACACCGAAGTTCCAGAACCAGGTTCCTGGTTCCGAGTCACTGGACTGTTTCAACTGGGATTGTTTGTAACTCCTGGCCACTTTCCTGCGTCGCTTTCACATCACACAGGAACCAGGACCTTTATGCTAAATATGCACAGAAGACGCAATAAGCTCGCAGGTTAAACTTCACACAAAGCACCACCACCACCGACGGAGGATGAACAAGTTGTTTTGATAGTTATTTGTTACTTATTGGGGGAATCGATCGCGATCAGAATGGAAGTGTTTCATTTATATATTTTACTTATACAGCCCGCAACATGTTTACAATTCTTTTTAAATGCGGCCAGCAGATCGATCTTTTGTTTTCCATAGAATATAAACTAATGTAAGGTTGTTCCATTAATAAGCACTGGCAAGTTTCACCGCTGCCACTGGTGATGTTACACAGAAGTATGTCAGTTTATAGGCGTACGTGCCTCTCCAGTAGTTTGTGTCTGAATGAAATGAACCCAGTCCAGAGTAGGTACTAAAAAGGGTTCCAGAACTGCCTTAGAGGAACTACAAATCGGGCCGAGTTCCAGCAGTGTCAACACAACAAATACTGGTTCTGGAAAGAAGTTCCTGCAGTGTGAAAGTGCCATTTCTAACTGAAAAGAAGTGCTAATATTGAATGAGAAAGGCTGAAGCTTCAGATCAGAGCCCACTCAGGAGGCCAACTGGGGAACAGCCAGAGCAAACGATAAGACGAGACCACCCACAAAAGAGGAATGAATACAAATTATAAATATCTGCTGCAGCACATGAAGAATGTTTCTAATCAAGACCACGCGAACCACGTGACCCAACACACCCAACCGGGAGCTGGTATCATAGCAACCAAGGAGCAGAATCTTCAGCTGAGAGCTCGATGGCTCCTCTGCCAAGACAGTCAGACCCAGCTCCGAACACATCTCCTGAAGGAATGGAGCACCTTTTGCCGCGGCTGGTCAGGGGACGACACCACGACGGTGTTGCAGATGGCGAGCGCCACGAAGAAATCAAAGATGTCCGAGAGCTCAGAGGGCAGCTGGGCCAGCGGCTGAGCGTGAAGGCGCATGATCTCCATCTGGCTGGCGCAGTCGTTCACCTTGTCCAGGAGCTGAGGGTCGGGCGTGACGTCCTTCTCCTGAAGAAGCACGGGGAGCCACATCACACGGCCACGAAGATGCAGAAAATGACGGCAGCAAAAAAGCAAGCACCTGTCGACACTGATTAGTTAACGCACATCACAGTTGTTATAGTTACTAAACTCTTACACACGTCAGTTACTAAAAAGCCCTTGTATGCAATTATACATGTCACCATACATTCTAACATTTTAGTCATCCCATTTCCCTAGCCAGCGTTAGTTAACGAACATCCCCGGTTAACTGCCATCACCTAGACGGCCAGCAGGGAGCAGTATGGGCCCCAGACGGCAGCTGAGGTACGGACCATGGGGCTGCTGAAGGCGGTGTGTTTGGACAGGATGCTGGCCCGCTTGGCCTCGGCCCGGCTGCCCGTGCGCCGGTGGGACTTGGTGCTCTGGGAGCGCAGGACGACGCGGGCGCTCTGGTGGCTGCCGGCGCTGTCCCTCCGCGGCAGTGTGCCTCCCTGGGACGTGCAGTCCTCCTCCTCGGAATCCAGCTCCTGGTACATGGCCAGCCGGCGTGCTGGGAGGGGGGGGGGGGGGGG
>JAODJU010000079.1:2067362-2077630 GCA_026776725.1 Gnathonemus echidnorhynchus
TTGGCTGAAGAGTCCTCACACCTGGGTTTGAACAGCTGACCTACAGGTTATCCCAAAAACCTGCAGACACACCGGCCACCCCTGGTGGCTCGTATTCCTGAAATATCAACAGTCGGAACACCAGGCTGAATCCCTTTCAGGAATGCGGGACATACATCTACCTCCAGATTCTACCCTGGCTGTGGTCTTCACTACCAGTGTTACAGCTAATAACCCCCCCGGGGACTGAGAGGGGGGCGGAGTCGGTACTGTCGGGGGGACCGGAGGGTGGGGGCCTGCAGGATTTAGGTGCTTAAGCAGCAGCCGGAGCCCCAGAAGAGGCCTGGTGGTCAGACACTTGAGCGAAGCACTTATCTTGAATTTCCCCAGTCTAACATCCAGCTGTATAAATGGGAAAAGCCTTTTGGAAAAATCCCAGCCAAGTGGAAAACAATATCTATACAGAATTACAGTAATACAGCCTTGTGGATGTCTTACGGCAATAGGCAATAGTTTTAGTGTAAAGAGGAGAAGTATTTGTTCACAGGATCAAGCTTATTGGGATCTGAGGAATCCTGGGGGGGCGGGGGCTCGCACTTCACTAAATGTTCCAGTTATCCATCTGTCCCCAGACAGATAATCACAGGAACAGTGGCAGGGCTTTCACTCCGAATGGCCCCCACTTGTTGTCAAAACCCACCGCTGACAGGGTTAAAAGGGTTAAGGGTGCTTAAAAAGAGAACGACAGAGTGACATCGACGTCCCGAAAGGGGACACGGGCCCAGGAGCCGAGGAACTGAAACCGAAAGGGCGGGGAGCCCCAGCCAGCAGCGGTTCCGGTCGGGGGGGGCTCACCATTGGCGTCGTGCGAGTACTCGATGCCCGCCACTGCGCAGCGCCGGAACACCATCTTGTTCTCCGTCAGCGTGCCCGTCTTGTCCGAGAAGATGTACTGCATCTGGCCCAGATCCTCGGTGATGTTGAGGGCGCGACACTGCAGGTGCGAGTCCGTCTCCTCGTCGTAAAGCTCCACATCCTGATGAATGATGTAAACCTGGCAAATCTTCACGATCTCGATGGAGACGAAGAGGGAGATGGGAATCAGAACCTGGGGGGAAGAGGGGAGAGACGTCAGGATCCACGGTGGGAACATCAGGGCACAAAATTTACACCTGCACATTATAACCACAAGGTGGCAGGACGGTTAGAGGAACGACAGCTATACAGACAAGCTGAACCTACAGTACTATCAGAAAAGCTACAGATATAACACCAAGAGAGTCTGAGTAAGTATCATTCCAGTAACACCAAGTAAAATTTCAATGAAGAACAGTCAATGAGCTGGGATGGTGAGTGGTTATATTAAATAAACATTCATCCAAAAATAACAGTAAAAGTGCAAATCCATTTGAAACGTAAAACTCGCAAAGAAACACATTAATATACTCAAAAGTGCTACTTCCCATTACGCCACTTTCTCTCCCAGAACATCTGAGCGTTAAAAATAGATTCACGCCAAGCTGTTATTTTCCTGAGGTCATACAAAACACATGGAACGACTTTCACATTAAACAACGTCCACGCACCGGAATATGGTACAGCATTCGCCTCAGGGATTACTGCCATCTGTACACAGCTCCTGCAAACATGCCCCCCCAGTGTGCGCACATCCAGGAGAGAAGCCACTCTACCTGGAACACAATGATCATGGTGAGGAACAGGTAGACGGCAGACAGGGCTGGTGACAAGTCTGTCCCCTCCGGGCTGAGGACATCAAAGACGGGTCTGGTCTCCCCGTACTGGAACATCCACAGTCCATGGCCTGGGGGCAGATCAGTGACATTCAGATGAGAGGCTGGGGGTCGGGGGAGGGTTGTACGTGGCGTCCCATTGTTAGAGACTTTACAGGTCCGGCCCGAATAAAACGCTGCAGCTGGCAGAGGGATGTGAGCTGGAGGGACGTACCGATGGCGGAGAAGAGGCACATCACCAGCAGGATGATGACGCACCAGAAGACGTCTATGTTCATCTGCCGCTCCAGCTTGCTGCGCTTGTACCGCGGACCGTTGTTGTTCAGCATGGATTTGGTCTCGTGGCCTGCGGAGGGCGGCGTGAGCTCAGGGTCAGCATGGGGTAAGCAAAAGAATGGGGGGGGGGGGACTTAAGCAAGGGAGACGCGAGGAAAAGGGGGTAGTGGAGATACCACTGGGTCACGAGAGGGGAAGTTTCCGGAAAACGGGAGTCTGGCTATGGCCCCACCTGCGTAGATGACGATTCCCACGGCCTCCTCCGTGTTCCTGATGGTACAGCCTCGCAGCAGCAGGTTGTCCTTATTCAGTCCGTCCCTCTTCCCATTCCGGTGGATTCTAGCAGTCATTCGTTACAACAGAGGTTAAGACAGGCCGCTGCATCACCTAACCTGAGGCTCGACGTTAAAGCTCCGAGTTTGGCCACCAAGCCTGTGTTTCAGCCGGTGCTTCTCCTTTTTTGGAGACGAGGGATTAGGGAGAGACAAACCAAGAAAAACAGAAGAGCTGAAACGCTCTGTACACTGGGCCAAAGATGTCCCACAGGATACCCCCCACATTACTCCTGGAAGGATTCTCGCCAGGAGAGCCGTCTTTGAGCGTTCTTACAAAACCGGACCACCGAAGTAGGGTTAGAAAACTTTGGGGCTCAGTGTCTTACTAGAAGAATGGAATTAAATAGAAAGAACGAGGCAGGAGAAGTGAATATCCGACGTGAGAGATCACTAACTCTTAACGTTTGCAGTAATCCCACTACTAAATCGAGGATTACAGCGATATTAGGTAAACAGCCCCAACTCCTCCTCTAGATTCAGGTCCCAAGCTGTATGCTGTCAAAGCCTCCAGGTGCCAGGCTTTTACAGAGGGAACAGCGCAGCGTCACAGAGCGCCACCTCAATCCGCTTGGTAAGTCATGACGTTTGAATCACGTGACGATACCGTTTCCGGGGCCAACCTGAGTACAGGCCAATGTACCGCAGTGTGAATTCTCCTCCTACCGCCTTCCATGTGACGAGAAAGAGAAGAGGAACCGACTGCACACTAAAGAGAAAATTTTTCCTGTTTAGTACTAAGATAGACAAAATTCACGTTTTAGTACAAACCATGGCTTAGGGTTCACGCCTCGGTGCAGTTTTGGTATAACAAGACAAACAATTAGCAAAAGCTGTAAGTGACAGGCAATGAAGCGACACTCAGGACCGACGCGCACGCCGTCTCCTTTTATAAGCCATCTAATGATTGCCGAGACTCTTGGCCTCTCAGGAAGTCTCCTGTCCACTTGACTGGGCCGTAATGTAATAAAGCATGAGAGAGACAGCCACTAGCATTCACAGTCTTCACTCTATGTGCCACAGTTACCAAGCAACAAGGTGCGGGAGGGGGGCGGAGTCAGCCAACCATCGTCTGGGTCATGGCTGCCCTTTGGCCCCGCCTGCCTCCCTGCTGACTTCTGAGTCATCAACCCTCCAGAAAGGAGACTTAACAGAATTCCCAGAAGGCAGCATTAATGAAATCGAAGTTCCAGTCCAATTACCCAGACTGCTCGACTTGCGAAGGAGTGCGCAGGACACAGTTTGCGCTGGTGTTACAGGCCACAGGTGGGAAACAGCAGAGACAGCAATGGATCAGGGGCTGCCAGGTTGTGTGTTAGAACAGCCATAAGGGCACGTCAACGGGCACACGCACCACAGCCATAAGGGCACGTCAACGGGCACACGCACCACAGCCATAAGGGCACGTCAACGGGCACACACACCATAGCCATGCATTCCTATTTGACTGGCAATACAGTGTCCCCCCCACCCCACAACATTCAATTCCAATTCCTCAGATCCCTGTAATAAACAATTTGTTCTATGACCCCCCCCCCCAAACCTGCATGCATCCATCATTTACAAAAAAAATCTAGAATTCTGCTTCCCTACTGTACCAAAATTGCACCGACCCAAGAACCTGAAAGCAAGGCGTGTACTGAACCATTAACATTATAACAGCGTTATAGCCCTCGCCTCAAACAGAAAGCTCCCGTTTTTTCGCCTTTTGACAGTGTTCCTTTGATGCTTTGTGCTACCATCTCCCACCCAAACATGAGGGCATGACATACCAGTTCCGTACTGACGCTCGGTGGTGTCAGAGTTCACTGGCAGGTGTTAAGCTGGCTTTTGTTTGTTTTGTTGACCTGTAGCGTTTGTTATAATAATACTCCATGCTTCAATTTTTCGTGGATCGACAGATAGATAGTTTAGGCATAAATGGATTGTTCATCTCTAACACATGCTATTTTGTCTGTTTCTTTGATAAAAAAAAAAATGAATACAACTTCAACTATCCAGAAAATACTGGTTATCGGTATTGGTAGTATTAGACAGAAATAGCGCCTAAGGGTATCGACTACAGTTTCCACGTCGGAGCACCACTGTACGTAAGCAAGACACAGCCAGTTAAAGGAACTGTCAGAAGCAGCCGCCTACAACTTCCAGCATACCGGAAATATTTTAATGGTTCTGATTAACAGCAAACAATCTTCACTGGAAACACATCTGGCAGTCACTAAGCAGGCAAACCCCGATAAACTACGCAAGAATGTTCCCCAGTTAAAAAGCGAACAGAGACCCTCCCCTCTGATTTTACAGAAGAAATACTCACATATATCCCCGAAAGCGCCCAAGGTCATTGTTCGGCTTCTCGCACTCGATGATGCTGTCATACTTGGTGGGGTCAAACTCACAGTCCTATAAAGAAAAATTGACGTTGAACGCAAACACAGCCAGTTATGGAATCAGACACAGGACAGGACTGTAGTCCTGATGTAAACAGATCATAAATGTAGGATGGGGACTCGGGGTCAAAGGTCAAGTTCATGTCATTCAGCTATGGGATATAGCTGACGATTGGCTAGATTGTTCTTTCTTCACAAGACAAAAGAACCCTGTTAAGAGATCTGAGTGGAGTGTTTAAAAGACCTTATTTCCCTTAAAATCAGGTGGTTCTTTGATTAGACAAAGCCAGAGCAGCGGAACAAAGAATGCAAACACTTCTGAACCGCTGGAGAGCAGCAACCAAAACAGAGAGACTAGTTTATCGATCAGAAAATCGCCTCCGATACATGTGGAGGAGGGGGGCGGGAGGGGTCACCACCACCAGGGGAGGGGTCTCCACCACCAGGGGAGGGGTCTCCACCACCAGGGGAGGGGTCTCCACCACCAGGTAGCAGCCACACAGGGGTGAGAAATGGAGGGAGGGGATGATGTGATTCAGGCCCTTGGCCGGAAATGAAATTTCACAGGGGATCCCAGGGACCCTATAGACCCGAGGAGGTCCCTCTCCTGCTGGAATAGAGGCTGATGCAAAGTAATGGATTTAGGGAGACATGACCGGGTCCAGAGACATTTCACAAGGGGTGTCAATTAAAATATTGATTAGGACCAAACAAACAATGTGGGCATGGTTTAATTGGTGGTGGTGGTGGGGGTCCAGGGAAAGGTGGGTGTGAGCAGCTCCACAGCACAGCACCACGCCGGCGAGCCTCACCAGGTCCAGGAAGCGCCGCACCACCTGCCGCTGCTTCAGGTTGCTCTCGCCGTCCAGTGTGGCCGTCTCAATGTGGCACAGCCCGTCCGGGTCGCTGGAGCTCAGGAGCAACACGTCCGCCGGCAGGATCTCATTGCAGCGCAGCCGGACGAAGTCGCCGACCCGCACCTGCTTCCAGTACTTCTCCACGTAACGCCGCTGACTCCTGCCGGGGAAACACGTCGCAGAGTCACATCGTTATACAGCACCAGTGTAGCAAAAGGCCAGTTTGTTAACCGCTCTGCCACCTGCTGGCCCAGGAATCAAAGTGCAGCACACTATTCTCTTAAGAATCAACATTTTCCATGACATTTCTAAAATCTGTTGAAGACAAAAGATCGCCGAAGGCAGCGGAAGCATGGGCGTGAAGGTTTTCACACACAAACACGCAGATAAACAGCGACTAATCAGCATCCGTCTCAAACAAATACCCCTATTTGTACAAAATGGAACACGGCAGATTAATGTCATGGGCAAAGCTATGAGACGGGACCCCCCCGGGGGGCGAGGAGCGGCGAGCCAAGTCAAGCTAACGGCCCCTTTTTAATACGGCACAAACACACGGCTGCACGTGCACACGGGCCAACAAAAGCAGCAAAACAAACAATGCTGGGAAAAGGTGACGTGACTTTATGTTCACGACTAATGCTGAGGAGCGTTGGGGGGGGGGGGTCCAACCTCAAATTCTGACCACCAGACATTACAGCAAAACAAAAACGTGTAACATTTTGATAAATTAGGATGTAATCCGGAGGTCATCATATAAATCCCCCAGATTAAAGCCCGTCACTTTTCCAGAAATCTCAAAGTATTCGAAACTATCCAGGGTTTGAAACAACTTCCCCGATTCACGTGGGTGAATGTCAAACAAGGACAGGCGACATCCTGACTTCATACACTATTGTAAGGCATCTGGAAGCACAGAGACTCACTTGGGGCCAGTCGGGTAAGGCCTCCACCCCACAAGCCTGCTGGGAGGAGGGGCTGACCACCACCCAGGGTAAACAACTCGCTATTCCCGGTACTGGCGACGTCCCACAGATGTTTGAGTAGAACCGGCTGCGTGGGACCAAAGCCCAGCAGTAACACCTGGGGTCAGATGCGCTACACCGATGTGCCTGGGAAGATTAGGTGGGTGGGGCAGGGAAGGCTGGAATGTTTGTTTTTTTTGAAGTTGATGCAAGCGAACGCAATCGGACGGGGAAAAAGCCAGACAAATGAGAGCTGACTGCCTATGAGGGCGGAAGCCTATTTCTGGCTAGAGCCTGACTGGACAGCAGAGACGGCGACTAGAACGGGCTACAGCAGAGAGATCTGCTTCAAGTCTGCCGCTGTGCCAGGGCGACCTTACAGCTTGTCGGGCGGAGGGCAGCATGCGTTCATTCACTTTAAAGGTCACATGGACAGCAGCACTCAGCCAAATGACTGCATTTTAGAAACTCTGGGTCAGAGTTCAACTGGATAAATGCTCCCACATACCAGCATTTAAGAATTTTAAAAAAGGCACATATCCTGACACATCCTGACAATTTTCATCCAATTTTAATGTACACACACGCACAACCTAAACACCACTGCAGATTTAAATGCATTAGTGTAATTTACTAACAAACCAAGGCCTGAGTTTCATAAGGTTCCTATAACAAACCTCGAACAAAATCTGACTGACACTCCAAACACCAGGCCAGCAGAAACCACGGCAAGTCTCTCTGCATCCCGTCCAAGCTGAGTGAATTATTTCATAGGTAACACATACAGCGATATGGGGTTTCTCCTTCACTGAACCAGCTGGCGAGTTTATAGCTGAACGCCGCCAAAGGAGCGAGGCCGCTTCAGAGACGGCAATCAGTCAGCGTGGGTACAGTCCCATGCATGGAAGCAATCACAGATGAAATTTAAAAAGCTGAAAAACAAGATTGATCAAACTGGACAGCTTGTGCTGAATTCAGCAAAACAAACAAATAAATGAATAAGATTTAAAAGAAAGCATACCCATGTAACTCTCAGAAGTACTAGCAGAGAGAGAGAGAGAGAAAGAGAGAGAGAGATTGCATCCTTCCTGCACAAACGCCTACACGTCTGCACTAAAGACAGGCGGCTACAGTGCAGTCTGCACCACGAGCTGAAAGAAGAGCCAGTTTCCTTGGGACCGCGTCCGTAATGACGCTTGACCGACAACACGAGAGGACAAAGCATACAGCTGAAGTCACTCTACGCAGGAACCAATCAGCTTCATTTCACTGTATGGCTCATAACATCTATTATAAACATCCTTACACACAAATGCGAACAGTGTCTGGAACAGTGCCGCACCTTCGATAAGCCATGGGAACCTCTGGACAGTTTATACTCACGATAGTAGTTATTTATACGGAGAGAATACATCACTATCATTGTTGATTAGAAGGGGGTAAACACTACACTTTTTACATTTCCTTGAATGCACTGAAATTAACACATCACTGACTAAAACTTGCACAAAATTAAGGAAATTACGTCAGACAGATGTTTGTGGGGTTCGGCTGCGATGATTCACAAAACTCATCTTGGGCTTCCCACTCAAATCAGGACTCAGATAGACGGTTAAACGCAGCTTTCATAATGACGGCTTGTGTAGTTTAGAAAAAATAGAATAAATATTTGAGAAGCTCAGACCCCTGTAAGTTCCCTTAGCTTTACAGCTTGTGGACGTAATTGCAGGCTGCATTCTCTTACGACTAAATAGGCATTTACCACCATCCAATCAGTACTTTTAATGCATCTCATAATCACAACATGAAGAGAAAAAGTCACAATCACTTTTCAGTTGAAAAGATTCTCACAATCCCCAAATGCAACATCATGCTAATAAAATTACATTTTTAAGGCCCGGCAGAAACCCTGGCTTTAATGTCAATAAATGAAAAATAGAGCACATTTTATGATCCTGGCAAAGGGGGGGGGGACCTCAAGGTTACATCCCAAAAACAGGCAATAAAACAGAGTAAACTACAAATGCAGGGAAGGTCAGAGCAAGCAGCGTGCGTCCTCACTGTCATTTCATCAGCTCAGTCGAGCTACAGTCAACTAACTTGAAAATAAACAAATAGATTTTAAAAAAATTAAAGTGCACCAATAGCACACAACAGAGAACTGGGGGGGGGATGCACAACTAACATCATACCTCTAATAACTGTGTATTGATTGTATCTTTCTGTCTTGGGGAACCTGAACTCCAAATAAAAAGTCACTAAATCAAGGCTTTCAAAGTTCCTTCTGTGTCGTGTTTACACTGTTAGACGGCCAAAGGTCCTTCACAGCTACACTGTTAGAAGGCCAAAGGTCCTTCACAGCTACACTGTTAGACGGCCAAAGGTCCTTCATATTCTATTGATCACTGTTCACTGCAACCAGCAAGATCATCACACAGCTGAGGATGACAAGGACTCTGAATAACAATCATGTCCGACTGCCCCCCACGGCTAACACCTACAACCGTCACCTGGAGCTTCTGATAGAACCAAACTCTACAAACTGCAGCAACTTTCATTTCGCAAAACAAGAAAACAAAGGATAAAAAAATTTTTTTTTAAAGCTATAAATCAAGATTTATGCATTACCAGTTATTGGGAACTTTATAAAAGAGCAAATGGGAAAATGAGCATTCAAAAGCATTGAGGAGAACTGGCCATAAAGGGACATAACGTGGACTCATTGGGAGTTTGCACCAAGTTAGTACGGCAAGTTGAATCTGAGACTCACAGCAGGGTATGGTATTCATTACATTTTACAATCACCTAACACACACCAGACAAAACCACAGTGCTCACTGCCCCGCGTTTTCGAATAAGTACAGTTTGCTTTTCTGTACTCCAAAAATCTAATGTATTTGTTTTCGTACTGAAAAAGGCAGTCCTCAACTCTTTGAGCTCCAGCCAAGGAACACCAAGCATTGCAGGAACTACTTTGAGCTATAAACAATTTTTAAAGCGGTATTGTGTGTTTTTCCTTACGTTTTTTTTTTTTTTTTTTTTTAAACAATGAGTCTGTGATAACAAAAACGCTACAAACACAGGCCAACAATATTTATTACCGTTTTATACGTAGACACCCATGAAGAACAACAAACAGAAAAAAGCCTTTGGGTGGATTGTGTTAATTTTTATTGTAGCAATTCTACTGAACCATAACAAGGCACACACCCCTTTCCGAGACCCGGCCACATCTCGCCACCCGACCTGAGAGCGTTTGGCCTGCTGAGGACACGGAAGTTCTGCTCAGGCCAGATGGGGCATTCGGACACCCAGCCGTTTCCCTAGGTTGCTTTGTGGCTCAACTGAAAAAATGAAGCCAGTCCTAAAACTTAAAAATGCCACATTCGATTTTACGATTCTAAACCCATGTTACTTCAAAATAAAATCATTTTTCAGCTGACACTTCCAAAGGTGCATAGCTAAATTTCTATTGAAAGGCAAAACACATACCTCACAGATTATTTATTCAATTCTGCTAAATAGTACCGTCTTGATTAACAACAGACTTGGCTGACAACAGAAGCTTCGGCAATTAAAATGCACAGTTTACCAGGTGTCTGGAAATAAAAGGGGGCTCATATACGACAGTGGTTCCCAAACTCTCTCTGCAGGGCCCCCCTTTTCTAGATAGGAACATTATTGAGCCCCCCCCCCCCATTCAAACTACACAGGTTCAGAT
>JAODJU010000079.1:2077730-2090921 GCA_026776725.1 Gnathonemus echidnorhynchus
GATCGGTTAAGGATTAATGTTCGGTTAACGAACGGCGGTTGTCGGTTGGGAAAATTAACCGAAATGAGCATCCCTACTGTGAAGAGATTATTTTAGGGTGGCATATGCCCCTGAGGCTATCCCATTGGTGCGCCCCTCCGCAATACCTCTGCGCCCCCCAGTTTGGGAACCACTGATATACGCCTAGGGGTGAAATGATGATTGATGAACATATTCCAGTCAAGCACGGCTCTTTATGAGAGCCCCTGAAATACTGATTCTCTTCCTTGACATGCCTCATTTCTGTATTTCTGAGAGGAGAACTGCTCCCAATAAACAGGAGGTAAAGGAGAGTCACCTGTACTGAATACACGAGTCTAAGCTCAATGTGTTTGTTTGCATTGCTCCATAAATATTATCGTGTCTAATACCAGCAAGCAGCACAAACACAAAGGCCAACCGTGGTACCAGGGCAGTTCCCCTCCGATGCTCATCAGAAACCTGTCAATTCTGTTTTGCTGTGCCTTCCTGAAATACATCCCATTTAGCTTTACTGAAATGCAGCCTTTTTGTGTTTATTTACACATTTCCAAACAAAAACATGACATTTACGAGGCACACGACATCAAATCATAAATAGCCGTTAGCTAGATGATGACTTTTTCCAAAATGAAAAAAGTACTGAGGAAATACATTATCTCCACAGGTTTAAAAATAGAAGCTGAAATATACATTAAGATGCAAGTAACAGTAGCATCAAACACAAAACAATTTATAGCAGATGGGGACAATATCTACCCATGACATCACAAAGGTGCCACGCTAATGGGTAATCGCTAACTGTCCACATCAGTCATCACAAAATATTGTCTTTGAGGCAATGAGCAAAGAACTAAAAATAGCAGGCACATGACCCAGCAGCCATCCATTATGACACCATACACACTGGGTGTTCGACAGGACCGAACAGTCGGTCCTCTTGGGCAGATAAGGGAAGACTTCATGCTAATGTTTGCTAACAAGAGTTAGGCCAGACAGCTTGTCCATGAGGCACTTCAAGATATGCAGTAATAATTTGGGGATGTGAAAACTGATAATCGTAGCACAAAATGTCTAGTTCACACAATGAGAACAGCAAATTTAAATCTCTGGTCAAATGGTATGTTGATACTGAATTTGCACTGAAGAATGTTTGCAGAACAGCTGATGGGGGGGGTGCAGATACAATTTTGTGCTCTCAATTTCAAAATATAGGAAGAATTCATTCAGCATATCTGAAAACTTTGACATCAAAAGTGGGTATTAGCAACAAGCTAGAGGAAAACCGTAAAATGCAGCAAATCATAGCACAGCAAAACATTCATAAATGACATTTGTGCAGGGTGTGCGTCATTAAAAAGAAACACTGATTTGTATACTTATGAAGAGAAATTCTTCATTGCCGACAATAAAATTTCCCTTTCCAAAGTAGATGCACGCAGTATATGAACTGCATTGCTTACAAGTATATGCCAGATTTCGGTTAATTAAAATATTATTTTGTGACAATTCAAACAAGGCTGTAATGGCATTCAATGTCAAGCGAATGCCATTATTATTGGATCTTAAATTCTTAAAATTGCAGTGACACTTGTGGACACAGAATTTCTATGCAGTCAAACAGTGAAATTACACAATGCACATATTTAAAAAACCCAGTCATTAAAACAGGAGCAGACTGCTTTGATGAGTTACTGTTTGAGGTTTCCTTCCATCTCTGGCCCAATTCAAGCCACCCTCACCTCCCTCACTCACTCACTGGCAACAGATTCATAACATCAAGAGAAAAGCCAACACTGAAATACTTTGTCCCCTTTAAAAAAAATTTAAAAATGAAAGAATCGGCTACACAGTCCTTTCCCAGTACAGCCCGAACAGTACAACTCACAGCCAATGGAAATGTGCTGCTGGGGTCCGTGCAACTTTCTGGGAAAACTCTACGGAAAAAGTGCATCAGGTTTACGAGTCAGAGAGGCCTACATTTCTCAATGTGCCTACAGCCGATGGAACCCCTGGCTCCGGAGTTAGACCCAAAGGGAGCCGAATGATAGATTCTGAGCTACACATAATTAATTGGAAAGCGTTCCTCTGGTTCCCACGTTTGGCCAAACCACGAGCAGAGCAGATTAGGGGCATCTTAACCTCCTCATCCGGAGCAGCCCTGACAAACGTCAAGCATTAGCATTAGCACAGTTAGCATCACCACAAAAATCATTAGAAACTTCACAGTTCGGGGGGTTGGATACGACCTACAGCCTTTACACCTGAAAAACATCTAGAGGGCGGACAGCAGGAAGCCCGAAAAGAACCTGAGCACTTCCGGCCTCGAAAACAGCAGCACCACAGTACAAGTGAAGGTGCAGAAAGGCAGACACTGGGTCCTTTAACAGGCCTGAACGCTGGCCCTGTACATGGCTGACAGAGCCACTTTTCATTAGAAAAATGTTCTATAAAAACACAGAGCCTCTGGTAAATATTATTTAATATTATATGCACACACACAACTGGGGGAACCTGAGCTCCAAGATGAGGAACTAATCAGTAAAAAGTCATTAAAGCAAGAGCTTCAAAGTTCAAAGTTATGGAAAACAAGCTCCATGCAGACTCTGAATGGCATCAGCTGAACTTCTGTTTCTTCTGCCTCTTTTACTTTCCAAATCATATGTTTTATATATCAATATTCAGTCCATTTTACACATCGTACTTGGTGGTGTTTCTGTATGGGACAGCACTCTGCCAAAGACATACTTTTGGGGTCAAACTACCTTCTGGTTCTGACTCTGCACTGCAGGTGGAAATAAGATAATCACTCATCAGGGGGGAAAGGAAGCTTACACAGGTCAGGTTTCACCATGTCACAGAACTAATTACATAATTAATGTTAAATCAGTGAACCATATACAGCTGAGAAAAGTATTAAACCCATTTTAAAATAAAAATCACGAAAACATTCTGCAATTTCCTTTCCGGATCAAAGTTCTCTTTCCATCCATACCACCATCCATCCAATTCAAAGGAGCGCTATATACAACTCCTGACCTCGACCGTGTTCAGCCCATTGAAAGGTGCTCTTTATTAAACAGTATGACCACCTCCATGTGAAGCAAATAATGTTGACAATTCCATAAAAACAACGTGCCTGGGATACATTAGATGCTACGCTAACATTCGGCGACATGTCAAATGCAGACGAAAAACAGGCAGGGATCAAGACCCGAGTGACTTTAATAAGGGCCAAAGCATCACAGAGAGACGACCGGGTCAGAACCTCTCTGACAAGGCAAGGCTTGTAGGCTGCTCACGGTCGGCGGCTGCGAGTACCCGTTGAGAGCGTCCGAGGGGGCAAAAACCACCAACTACCGATAGGGTGTTGGGTGGCGGGGGCTCACTGACACGAGATGGCGATCCCAAGTGGTACAAAGCAACTGCGGGCTACTATGGCACAAATAGCAGATTTGATCAATTTGATGATGACTGGAGTAACGCATCACGACACACAGTGCTTGAAGCACGCCCACGTCTTCAGGGATTAACACATTGGCTATGGGTACCATGTCAGCTTACCGTCTAATGTATCCCAGACCATGGTCTGCACCATTACTTGCTTCACTTGAGAGTTACCATAATATTTTAGTTCATCGGAGCCCATCGGTAGGTCATATATGTAAAACTTCTCCTGAAGTTGTTTTACAGCAACCAGGCCCAACAAAATCTACCAGTTTGTGACAAACAAAGTTCACTTCCGGTGCAACGCCCTCGCACTTGTTGTGGCTGCCTGGCAGACAGAGACCTAAGGGTGCAGACAGCACACGGGATTGGGACACAGTGAGATGGCAGCAGACTGTGCTCAGGGGTCAAAGTTCAGCACGCCTCGGCCACACTTCACTGGATGGGTGACTTGTTAGGAAGGCTATGTCCTGCAGAACCGTGCCTGCATCCTACAAAACGTGCTTGCAGGGGTGCGACCCTCACTGCTGATCCAGGATCCGCCCTGCGGCTTCCGGTGCACGAACCCTCTCAGCTGAAGGGAGGACACGAGGACGTGCAAAAGGAGTCGCGTGAAAAGCGGGAACTTTCACGTCCCCGCCGACTTTCTGCCAGTCCTGAGCGCTTCGGAAGTCTCGTGTGAGCAGGATTTTCTCAGTTCCTCTACAGTTGTTTAGCCAAAATAACCATTTAAACTGTACATTAACAAAGAACAGCCAAAGAGTTGCCAGGCTGAATATGTTCTGTGTGCAGCGGAATGCTGGTGCAGGGAGAACCTGGGAAAGTGTAGGATTTATAGCAGGGTTCTTCAAATCTGGACCTCGATTCCAAATCCAGGCCTTGTTTTCAGTTCTCCCAGGTAGTTAGTTTATTAATTACTGATTCTGATTGGTCAGAGGCTTCACACCTGGCTCACAGGTAAAGGAAGGCTGGAAAACCAGCAGTGCTCGGATCTCGAGGACCGTGTTTTGAATAACCCTGATTTATAGGTTTAGGTTTTTTAATACAAAGAAACAGCTCCTGTAGCTTAGTGAGCAGAGCTTTCTGCTAACGACGGAAAGGCTGTGTGTTATAATCCCAGGAGTCGCACACAAATTGTAAGTCTTCCCTCTACTGTAAGAAGCTTTAGAAAAAAAAACAAACTAATAAAATGTTAATTGTACCTTGTAGTTGTCACGCATGTTTACAATTTTCCTATAAATAATAACACCACCACTTGGTGTGTCAGCAAACAATTTCCATCCACCATCCATTTCCTACACAGCCACGAGGCAGGGGACACCCTGGAAAGGATTTGGTGGGGGGGTTTACCTAGATATTTGAGGGCCCTTTGGTAGTTCCACCTTGCCCCCTGCCCCACACCAATTTCATGTATAATTTAATGTTTCCAAGGGCGCCTGTCAAGGCCCCCCTGCCGAATCGGCCAAGGTGGGGACGCTAGTCCACACATCATCATTCATCTAAACATGTTTTTGGGGAGGGGAGGGAGCTGGGGCGCAAATCGAACCGACAGTCACGGAGGAGGTCAGCCACCCCCAGTCATAAATCATATGCTCAATTAACACTGCAGAATTAACCAAAGCAACTTAGTAAAAGCCCCCCCAGGACCACCGTAAAAAGCCCTTCGGCTGCATCCCGGAGGCACCGGCACGATGACTCACCCAAAACAGCCCGGACCGGGCTAATTAACCCGTACTAGGGCAAGGGGCAAACCGCGGAGCAAGCCGTGAATCACGCCTGTCAACCAGCCGCGTTTAACGAGGCCATCCTCCGAAACTACAGCCGGAGGACGCACATGGTGAAGCAGCGTATATCCAGAACCGGTCTGCCAGTACGGCCAGTAAAAGCAAGGACGTGGAGGGTGGAAAACACAACCTGCTGTCCGCAGGCCAGCTGAACTTAACCTGGGCCTAACGCTGCAAAAATCAATGTACCAGCGATTAAATATCAGGATGACCGGTCGGGGAAAATGGTACCAAGCTGACAAAACTGGGCATTGTCGGTTATTAATGACACCGTGCAAAACCGACTCTGCGGCTTTTAAATGTGTAAAAAAATACGGAACACCAAAGGGAAAAAAGTTGGTACTTTAAGGAAACTCCAGTGATCCGCGCGATTTTACAATGTAGCAACAACAGGTACTGGGATCGCCATCACGCCAATGCAAAAGTGAGAACAGGAAAGCAAAAAGAAGAAGGAGAAAACAGGGAGCCCTACAGACCCTAACCACGGCTCCGATCCGCTTACTTGCAGTAAACAAGGCAATCCATGTGGTTTATTTCTTTATCCGAGCGGTGTCTTCGGTAATCCTCCCACAGGTCTTTGATGGCCGTGACGGATAAAATGAATATGACGGGGGCCAGGGCCAAGACGGGCTGGAAGGCGTTCACCACCGGCACGAAGTTCAGCAGGGCGATGAACACGAAGTAGACGTTGGCGAAGCGGTGGAACTGCTCGAAGAGGTTCTTGGGCAGGAAGGAGAGCAGCGTGTACTTGGTGGTTTTGATCTTGTTGTTGGCGTAATGCTTGTGGGGCTCCTCGGCCCCCCGGGCCCGCTCGTACGCGACGTTGGAGCAAACGATCCTGCTTTTGCTCTCCTTCTTGCTTTTCCTCTTCGTCCGCTTTCTGACTTCGCAACTTTTCAGCGCTCCGGCTTCCCCGGACTCCCGCGCCATGCTGCGCCGCAAACTCTCCAAACTTTCTTCCTCTTCTTCCTTTCTGCTTTCATTTGGAGAGTAAAACACGCTACGTGATCATGCTGCCCTTCTGTCCTTCCCGGAGAAATCGTTACTCGCTTCATCGAGCGCACTTTTCCTGCCCATTTCTCTTGTTTTTTCGCCCTTTCTTTCTCTTACTGGGATCGCAGAGCTTTGTTTAGCTGCATCCCGTTTTTTTCTCCCCACTTCATGCCTTGAAACTCATCAACTCGCATTCGCGAGCGGACGCCCCGCCTCCGCCGAGGAGCCGCTGCCACGCATCACCCGCCCGGCCGCCGGCCTTTTCTCCCACAGCTGTCCGTGTCCCACCGCAAAAACACCGTCCGATCGTTAATAACGATCATCCACCTCCTATCGAAAGTTACCCACACAATTCTTACACTTTTTGCGATACAAATTACTATTTTTTGTTTGTTTTGCATTAAATATCAATTCAAACATCCAATCGTTTAAATGTAACCCATACGCTATTTAAAGCGCATTCATTTTAGTACATCTTTGATAGTCGTTTCGATGCATATTACCTAACTTTTCCTCAGTATGCTCCGCCTACTCGACATGAAATGTGAATAAACGAGTGACGTTTATGAGGTAGAGAGACTAAGGTTAATTCATACATTCCACGGTTGCTGGGCGGCTCCGGACTGTGTCTTACCCTCCTCTCTGTGACTCAGCGGCCCTTGACGCCAGATCGCAAGATCTGATTCATTTTTGTAAAGTTTACCGACTTGCCTTGGACAAAAGTGCCTGCTAAATAAAAATAAACGTAAATGCAAATATAAAGTCAATGATTAAATCTACTCCAAATGTCACCTGCAGTCAAGTGATGTAAGCTTCTTATAATTGGCCCCAGTGCAGGATTTCTAAAAATGTTATTCATTTTTTTTTTGGATGTCCTAATTTCTGTGCGCATGTCCATACACACAAACAAAGGCTCTGAGCCTTAACCCTAACAGTTAAATGTTACAGATGTACTGCATATTATTAAGGTATACAATATGACGTCTCGTAACCTTGTCAGGAAAAAGAAAAATCGGACACTTTGAGCGCAAGAGATTGCTTTGGTAATTTGCACTAGGTTCCTGATCCTCCCCATGGAAGGGCCCCTAGGGGCCCCTCCACCCCCATAGGGCCCTGGTTTGAGTCCCAGTTCAGTGACTGATATTGCAGCCGCAGGGTCATCTTCCGCTGAACCCACACAATGTAAAATGTGTAGCCTAATCAGGCTAAAAACAGTTAGCAGACCGTGGTGTGGGTGGG
Organism: Gnathonemus echidnorhynchus; assembly: GCA_026776725.1. Classification (NCBI taxonomy): domain Eukaryota; kingdom Metazoa; phylum Chordata; class Actinopteri; order Osteoglossiformes; family Mormyridae; genus Gnathonemus; species Gnathonemus echidnorhynchus. Next base: position 2,085,212 of record JAODJU010000079.1, read on the forward strand.
CACTGGGCGACAGGACGGGGTTCTCTGAAGAGTCCCTGATACTGAAAGCTGCAACCTGAACCACCACCTAAATATCAAGCAGTTTCTTTCAAATGACTGCTATTAGTTACTAGCCTCTGTAAAGGAGACTTACAAGATTTCCATAACATCCACCTTGAACATGTACGTTACTTTCTGAAATTCACGCGTTCGGCTGAGTAGCAGAGGTGCCCCAGTGAGAAAAGGGAGACCACCCCACGCTGGGGGGGGGGGGGGGGGGCGGAAGTCTGAGCGAAATACCTCGGAGGTGTTCAGAAGCTACGCTGAGAACAGCTGCCACAGCTGTGGGCCTGAAGCAGACATATCTGACTGATTCCTATTGCACTCATGTACCTGGGATCCTAAGCCGTCGGTTTGGAGATCTGCTGCCCAGGCTGATCTTTAGGCAATAGTCGTGTTTCCTCCCAGAACTTACATTTTAACTTCTCTACCTTTTCCTTCCACAAATAGGGCCTGTCTGAGCAGGGCCCTAATATATATCATTTACTGTCATGATGGCTCTGCTTTTCACACTAGTGCCCACAAGATCCATAAAGGAACACTCAGCCTGCTGTTTATGGTTGCTGTTGTACTCACAGACATTCTTTGGATTAGTTTTTGTCTTATGCAGTCATTCATTTGTTATTTCATTTGTTCTTCCCAGCAATGTATCCACACAACCAGCTATTGACCTGAATCTCTTCCTGAATCTCATCTTCCCAATATAACTTCCATACCTTTTCTGAACGATGGCAAGTTTTACTTGCAGTGTTTAGTGTGCCTGGTAGCTGTGAGTGATACAAATATCCTTCACTGCCCTGTTGTGGGTCAGTTTAAACCCAGGGGTATCTCAGCATGCACAGAGAGCTGAATGTTTACTCAGTGTGAACAAGGTCGCTCGTTATCGTCAAATAACCCCCTCCATGAAGATCACCGAGTCACCGAGAGGTAAGCAGAGCTCGCACGACCATTGCAGACGCCTCACTGCTTTGGAAGACCTTGCAGGTTGTCCTGTGCTGCAAATGGCTACCAGCTGGTTGCTGGTTTAATTTCCAGGATTCTGGAATCTGTTTGAATCTGTAGCAGAGTAACTTGTTTGCGATTAAGGTATCTACTTAAGCAATTAATAATGTAAAATTTGGGATTCCTTCCTGGTTGGGTTATTTTAATATCAGATTTATAGTTTTGACTTTGCTCATCCAGAAAGAATTGGATTCCATTCATCCTCCAGTCTTGTCTCCTTAGAGGCAGGAGACAGATGCCAGTCCATCACAGGGCAGTTGCCAGAAGCAATTTAGAAGCATCACGTAGTGATGGTGTGGTTCAGACCAGATTGTAACGGCCACTGTAAAATCCACAAAGTGTGGAGTTTATATAGGTATCTGGGAGAATGAGGTCGGGTAGATCAGAGCTCAGTGCAGAAGTGAAGAAACATCATCACTGCAGAAATAATTAAGGTTCTCTGGGAACGGTGCTCCTCTGAGGCTTTGTAAAGGGCTCCTTCCTTCCTTTAGAGGGCAGAATCCAGAGTGCTTTGCCCGCTCGTTTGAGGACCCCCGGGGCTCCACTCGCTCTCACTGGGTCTAATGAAGCTGGCAGGATAGTATCACAGCAGCCTGCTGTGTACAGCGTGTACAGAGTCGTGGCCCTTCTGCCACCGGGGATTGTGGGTTGGGGCCCGACCTTCGCCTGTGCAGAGCAGCCGTCCTGCCAAACGTGTCGGTGGCTGAGCTGACCTTCCATGGTGTATGTTCAGTGCCTCCTGGGCTTTGCTCAGGTCCATTATAACTGCATTTGGATTAGCCGCTACTGGAGAATGGACAGTGTGTAGCCCCTTCACATGCTGCAGACGCTTTCCTGCACAAAACCGCCCCAATTGGCAGCTAGAAAAATACCACGTATCTCTTGCATAAGCTGCATTTATGATAAAATGTGATGTTCAGCTGGTATGGTGTATGGCTCTGGCTTCTATTCCTTTCATACGAATGAGTTTCATCTGTATCGGTCTGGATGCTGGCTTATTTGACAGGCTGTTTTTTCACTGTAACTGCCTTCCACCTGGTACGGATGATAAGGATGACTGAAATGGAATAGCTGGCCTCTTTAAATGTAGCTGGTCAGCCAGGGGCCTAGAGGGCGCTGTTACCTCTGGGGCCTGATAGAATGGGAACCCTTCATATATGGTAAAACTAGAATTGAGGGTGAAATATTTATTAGAATGAATCTTTTACCTTTTGGTCTTAATCATTTTTGGAATATATAATTGCACAACCCTAATGACACAACCCTTTAAAAGAGGTAGGTGAATTTGAACCATGAATTTGAATTTACCCTATTAGAAAAATGAAAACCTTCATAAAGCTTCAAAAGCTTTCTGTTAAGACAGAATGTAGATATTGTAGTACAGGAACTTTGGGGGTTTTTGAGAGGATCTCTACAGGTGTACATGGTCGCATCACTTCCAACATGGCCACAGAACCTGTGGAGTTTTTTGTCCATGTATATCAGGAAGGACCCCCCCCCACCCAGGAAAAATGTGAACAGAGACCAGGCTTTGCTTGAGAAAACAAACTGAACTGGAGCATTTTGAAACTGCTGACCACTCAGTTTGCTGGCGGAGGGAATTGTCTTCTCAAAACGACTGCAAGTACATATTTTACACTCTTTCACTGTGGTACAGTCAACATGACTTAATAAAGTCTCAGCCATTCTTTTTTTTGTCGAATCAGCCTTTCAGACCCCCCCACCGTCAGCCATGGTGAGATGCCTCCCTCGCCCCGTCGAGCGGCCTTCTCCAGGGCGGCTGCCGGGAGGTAATACCGAAAATCACCAGAGACAGTTGTGGAACCAGCCCCTTGATTTATTTCTTATCCTGTTCCTGGTTTGGGTCAAAGTGCTGATGCAGGCTGACCACCCCCCCAGCCCCCAGCCCGGCCCAGTCCGCGGCGTTTTGCGCTGGAGCTTCACACTGCCTCAGTTCCGGAACTTTCTCACATGACACTGAGGTTATCGGGCCTCCTCGTTAAGCTGTTTATCTCCTCGCAGGCTTTGCGTTCGCAAGTTCCAGTCTGCATCCATGTCCCATGGCCTTCTGTTCAGATCGGGCAGCTGTGTGTGTATGTCTGCGAGTCCCTGGAAAAGATTATCCAAGACCTCTGTCCACGATTAATATTTTATCTGGGATTGCCTCTGGGTCATCTCACACTTATGTGAAAAAGCAGTTACTAAGGAACAATCTAGAAAGATAATGACTCTTGCATCTGTAATAGGCTCGTCACTGTGGCTATGACCAGCAGGTGAAAAATACCATATTCCACAAACAGCAGTTATGGTGGTAGCCAAATAGTGTTATGCATAGATTACCAGTCCCTGCTTATCCAATTAGGGCCATGTTAATATGAATATTTCCCAGCATGCAGTGGGCTTGGGGTTGGATATATTCTGGACAGGATACACATCCACCCATGTTCACACAACTGAATTGTGGGAGAACTGAACTGTGGGAGAACCAAGGAGAATGTTTTGGACTCTGTGTTGTGTGAATAAAACATTAATACGATGTTCGCTGAGCTGTGTTTTAACCTATTGCTTAAGATTGCTCCAGCCATGATTTTCTGGTAACCTATGAAGGGTCCAGTATATTATGTTTTGTTCAGCAGCCAGTAACAGCTGCCCCCTGGTGGCCACATTCCACCTTTGCAGTTGGAGGCTGTGTATTGCCAAGGCACAGGGGCAGATATACCCTGATATTAAAGTAATATTAATAAACTAAAATGGTATATCTCTGGTTAATTCTAATAATGATTTTTAAAAATATGTAAACAATGTGGAAAAGGCAGATATCTGCTTTGAGATAGTATGATCTCCTTCATTTTCCCAGCTTTTCTGATGTGAGATTAACACACACAGTTTGTCAGCCATAGATTCATTTTCAGTTTTTATAGCAATCATGGAATTTTATGAATATCAGATCTGCTGTTAATGTTACACTACCAGCTTTACCTAAACGCAGATCACGCACATGAAGCAGGTGAGATACCTTCAGGGATATCTTGTGGTTTCGCCTTAGGTTGATGTTGTGGGTATCAGAGGTATGTAGGCTGAGAGATCCAGGCATTTTTTTTATCCTGTTAAGGCTGTTCACCGGCTCACAGAGACGACCTTTTATTTCACAGAAAGATGAATTACACTCTCTGCCCATATCATCGCTTTAACATTTGCATGTGTTTGTTTGCAGTGACTGGTGCCCTATTTAAGGTGCCCCCAGCCCTGAGCTTCTGGGGTCAGATTCCAGACTCTCCTCCTCTGACAGCCAGATAGGCGGCGGAATGAAGGCAGATGTTACAATCATAGATCTATGGAATTCAGTTAGTCTTTTTTTGCCCATATTTCAATTTCATATTTTCATGACGTTTAACAAGATAACTGGATGTCATTTAAGGAAAAGCTCATTCTTCTCAGAGCTTCCACTGCATGCATGGTTTTGAGCCTTGGATGTCATTGGATCAGCCTGGAATGTGAATGGATCAGCCTGGAATGTGAATGGATCAGCCTTGTATGTGATTGTGCCATACTGGGATGAGATTGGCTTCCATCTTGGATGTAATTGGGCCAGCCTGGGATGAGATTGGATCTACCTTAGATGTGATTGGGCCAGCCTGGGATGAGATTGGATCTGCCTTAGATGTGATTGGGCCAGCCTGGGATGTAACTGGATTGGCATCATACCTCAATTCTTCTGTGCTGAATGTTTCCTTACACATGATATATTCCAGTGAATATTAAAAGCATAGTATTCAATGCATGCCATAATCTGGAATCACTTTGGGGAGTCATTAATAACTGAAAATAAAGATATAAGAAACTGTGATAGTGAACAATGTTTTGGCTGAGAACCAAGCTTTTCAGTTATCAGGAGTGATGTTGAAAAAGACAGAGTTAATTGGTGCGTGTGAGTGGAGACAGAGCTAACTGCACTGGTGATGATGATGATGATGATGCCCCACCGGTCACTGAGCCGTGCTATGTGAAACGGCCGGTATGTGTGATCTGACCTGAGATCAGCTGGATAAGCTCCTCTGTCCTCCCTGAGGGACAACCCTGTGCAAATATGCACAAGCGATGTCTACATCATGTCCATAAAATCCTAAATGTCATCAAACTCCGTCAGGGATCACAGCTCTGATCTCCAATATTGCACATTAATCCATGTATGTATTTCAGTTTACGTAACACATAAAAAAATCATTTGCACAATGATTACACTGGAAAGTTTCTCATCACCTATCATGCTCTCCATGAAACACACATGCAGGTGAGAACAAGCTTGGGGTGACAGCACAGGGTCAGCACAGGGTCAGCCAGCATGCAGCACAGGGTCAGCACAGGGTCAGCCAGCATGCAGCACCCCTGGAGCTGGGGGTTATGGGCCTTGCTTATAGGAACATTTATTTAGCATTAGAAAACAGTTGCCCCAAAAGATTCGGGAATTTGACATTCGCCATATCAGTTATTCATGAGTTGGCTATGCATGAGTAAATAGGAACATTTTTGGATGATGTGTAAGGCAAAGATATATAAACAATACTGAAAATGATTTTGATCACATAAAATCATATATCAGGGGTAGCCAATCTTATCCGCAAAGGGCCGGTGTGTATGCAGGTTTTTGGGATAACCTGTAGGTCAGCTG
>JAODJU010000079.1:2091021-2125679 GCA_026776725.1 Gnathonemus echidnorhynchus
TCCCCATAAGGGAAAAAAAACGGATATTTATCACGTTATGGGGACATTGTGTCCCCATAAGGATAGGTAAACCCGCTTGCACACACACACAGAAACGCACACACACACACTCAGGTTTGTAATTATATCTTTGTGGGGTCTCCCCATTCATTTCAACATGACGACCTTAACCCCTACCCAGCCCTAATCTTATCCGTAAGTAACCAAACAAGATATTTTTACTTTTAAAGCATTTTTTCTTTTTTCATTGCATTCACAGATCTTTGTGGGGACCCGAAAAATGGACCCCATAAGATAAAAAAAAAATGGATTTTATTACATTGTGGGGGACATTTGGTCCCCACTAAGTAATATAAATCTAATCCACACACACACACACACACACATACAGTGACACAACAGCTTGTAACTTTAGAGTCTCTCAGAAAAACAGAAAACCTTTATGATGTTGTCCTTTTATTTAGTGAGACTCCCGACTGACAGACACGCAGCTCGTTGGAGGAGGCGAGAGATCCACCCCCCACCATGAACAGGGCTCCTTTGTCAGTGGCAGACTGGGGCTCTTCCCTCCATTATGCAGTTTTTCGTTCTAGGGACCAAGCGGCACGTGTTTGTGGGGCATCGGCCTGCTCATCCCCCTCTTCACAAACACAGTCCCGGTCTCTCCATGTCGCTGGCAGGAACATGGACGCGCCTGCGAGTGCACTGACATTTAAATAAGATAATTACTAGTGCAGTGAGTAATCTTCTATCTTCACTATAATTACAGCCCTGACAGGTGTCTTTGATACTGTTGTTGCACAACTGCATCTCCTTCCATTCCTGCACTGATACCTAATAAGCAGTGACTGGGTGAGTGAGAGCAAATGCCGTAATGTCAATTACTGGTTTAACCCAATGGAAAACACTGAGATGGTACTAAACCAACCAGTGACTGGCAGCACTTGATAACCCCGCCCACTCTGGCCTTCCGACCCTCCTTCCTCACATCCACCTATCAGAATCGAAGGCCTCTCCTTTAAGGTTCCGTCACGCGACTGTCCCCTTTATCCTGGTCTCCCCCAGGATTTGGCATCCAATTAAGTATAAAATCAATGTCAGTTTTATGTTTCCAAATAATGTCCAAGGAACTATTTAAAAAGAACCAGCATATTGTCTTTTAGGGCGAAGGGTAGAGCTTCTGTTAGAAGTAGGTCACATGCTGAGGAGCAAAGGCTTCAGCGCTGGTGAGTGAGCATTCTGCTGGAGGCGCAGTAATGAACTAGGTCATCCAAGGAGGAGCACCAGCTCGCTCGCTCAACCCCACCACTGCAGCTGTTTGATTTGGAATCCCAGTCTGGCTGGTCAAAGTGTGTAAGCATTCCATCCTAGCAAATGCCATCCTGTGGGAATTTTCTGGCCTTTTCCTCCCAAACATCAGCCCATGTGCAAGCAGTTCCACACCTTTTCCCCCCTAGTGACTAAGATCATATGGTCAGTTCTAATATTTCCATAACTGTTTCCTCTGAGTAAATCGCGTTAGACGGCAAGGTCAGGGATGTAGTCTTGTAACCAAGAGGTTGTTGGTCTGAGGCCTAGCAGGCGGTTCAGTGCAACATAAATCTAAGTCATATTAGTCACCGTAATGACAAAAAAATACACAAAGTTGCCAGGTGCAGACTTAAGCTTTAAAGATTAAAAATATTGGGCAGTAATTTAGAGGTGTGTCAGAGTACAATCCACTTACAATGTTCATTAGAGGATCGATAAATGAGTGACTGAGCGTCTGACCGTCCCCTGGAGTCGCCGTTCATCGTGAGGGCGTTCCCCGGGGTGCCGCGACCTGCGGGGTCGAATGTGCTGACAGCAAGGCCCCGGGGATATACAGCCCGTTTTACATCGCAGCCGGCACTTATGTCAGCGCGGAAGATCTGTCACAGCGGCAAGCGAAGAGGGGAAAAACCCACCACAAATTTAAAGGCCATCAGTCTCCATTAGGCGGGATTCTTTCGGTAAATTAAAAAATATATATATTGACTTCCTGTTGTTCTACCATCATCAGGTCAATACTGTATATGTCTGCTCTTAACAGCTGCTACAAAAGAAATATTAATTATGGTCACTAATTTGGTTTGATAGCCTGAAGTGTTTCCGCATAATCAGCCTGTACCTTGTTTAGCTTTTCGTTTAGCTTCTTGTTTACGTTTTCACGTTGAGCCAAAGCCCGCCGTTCATTTTATTATTAAGTTGTTATTGAAGCCTCAGGACGGCTGTCCAGAGAAGGTGCCGTCTCGCCAGCCCAGAGTAATGAATTTCACACCCCGTGGGGAGCGTGGCTGCGGGTGGGGGGGGCCTTATTATGCGTGCCGAGCAGCAGGACGCATTATAAAGACGTGACACCGGGCATCAGCGGGCGCCATGGCAACGATTAAAGAAGTCCGACGCGTCGCGCCTGATATTCCGGCCACCATCCGTTCTCCTGGACTCCACTGGTAATAAATTAGGCTGCTTCAGGGTCAGCAAGTCCGTCCCGACAGAAGCCAGCGTTGGCTGCCTCACGCAGCGCCTCACTTTCTGCAGCCGACGGCACATGAAGAGCAGAATGAGCAATTTTATTAACAACCTGGCCATTTAAACCAGATCGTGCCAGTTTCAGCCCAATAGCTCTCTCGCTGGCTCATTTTTTTCAACCTGGCTATTTAAAGACACAGATACCTGCTAGACTGACGAAAACACTTTTTTTTAAGTGGATGTTCTGCCCTTTAGGACCCTGTGAGTGGGAGGTATGGAGAAGCACTAGGATCTCCGACTAGGATCTGTGACATCAGCAGATATTATTGCATCCGGCCCTATAATTCATGCAGCATCTCAGTGCTTCATAGATGCTAATGGGACTTTGTAATTTACGAGGTTTCTCAAAAAGAATATTGGCGGTGTATGTTGATTGAGGTTTTTAAGCCCACAAAATGAATTATTGTAGTAGTTTTGATTTGCATTAGGGGGTGTTAGCATTCAGTTCTGGAAGGTTAGGTGTTCATCACAGGCCAAATGCTCCTCGCATGAGCTGCAAGCTGTACTTATCAAAGGGTGTTGCGCTCCATCAGGGTCTCGCGTATTACAGCGTTTCGAAATGTCAAGCTGATGTCTGTTTTCTCATATTTCGCCTGAACGGAAATATGGCCAATGTGTGAGGGAAGCGTTCGTGGACCAGAAGGGGGCGCTCTTCACTGGAGAGCCAGTGACCAGTAAAGGACCCGGTCGGGTCACAGTGGAATGTTAAAATGCAGGTCCTGATTGGGTGTGTTTCTTAAACGCCTCATTGGCCTTCAGGAGCTGGGCGGTAACCTTGGTGTCCTGGCCAAACTCTTCAATCCTGACCATCTGTTCTTCTCTGTGTTTAATTGGAGTCACAGTACCCCGCCCGTTCATAGCTGTACTCATATTTGGTACGCGATCTCCTGCTTAATGGCTGATGTAAATGTTACACTTTGGCCACAGATAGAGTCGTATGTATTTAACCTTCGCCGCAAAGGGACAACGGCCCATAAAATGTGCTTTGTAAACAGAACCACATGCTGTACATTATGATATGCTTATGACATTACGATAAGGAACATTGAATCTCTTGGCCTTGCACCATTCCGGCCCTTTGAAAGTCATTGTGCATAAAATAAAGTCTCTTTGCATAATAAATGCTAGTAATGAGTGAAACTGGCAAGAGCCCCCTATTAGACATTAAGTAAATTAGCTTGTGAATGCAACGTTTAGTTTACTAATAGTAGAATGAGTCATTCTCAGTGTGCTGTCCTTCCTGGCTATGTGTACATTTAGATGACAATTTATGTTTTGTGTTTTCTTGGAGTTGCTGTTAATTAATAACTGACCATTTCAATCCAGGATGCGGAATGTTGCCTTTGTAAAGACCCGTGGGGATCAGTGCATTTCCTCCGTGCGAAGAATATGAATTTGTTTAATCCTTTAATGCTGCCATTAATGGTTTAACACTGACTGGTTTAACTTGCCTCCTTATTTCTGTAACCCTTCATAGTCGCTCCGTTTCAGGCCGGAATCTCGAAGGTGTGTCTTTGAGGGCACCTCAGTTAACAGTGAAATATCCAGGTTAATTGACATGGAGGAAAACAGTAAAATGTAACTGGACTGGAAACGATGAAACGATGTAGTAAAAAAATGTATTAAGTACAGTATTAAGAAGCAGTGATAAGAAGGGTGGTGTTTGTGGGTGCAGGGAAGACTTCAGAGGCCTTGGGGTGCAGAGCAGTCTGGGGGAAGCAAAACCCAGTGTTTGGGTCCCAGTATGGCAGGGCTTTGTGTCCCAGTATGTCCCAGTACGGCTGATTGAAGAGTATCCCTCTTCTAGAGTAGGGTTAGCCATAAACAGTGTAGTGAAGGTCGCATGAAAGTCATCAGCGGTGACACGCGGGACGTCTCCCTTGCCACTTGCTGCTCCATCAACGTGTCAAACCGTCACGCCTGACGCAGGAAGACATGATGTCACATCGGCAGGAAATGGGAAGGAGAAACGCTTGGTTGCAGGCCATTTGGATTGAGCTCGACCCCAAAGGACCATGGCAACATTTTTGTAGCATTGGAGGTTTGGTGGAGCCGCCATCTGAAGCTTCACAGAGCGACATATTTGTCAAGTGTGTAGAGAGACGGCAGGGAGACTGACTGAGGGCAGCAAGGTCAATCTGGAGACAAATGCGTCAAGTAATTAAAAAGTAACCTAGCCAACAGCAAGGCGCTGATTGTTTATGCGAATTCGCATTCCATAGGAATCTCTCACGCCATTTAAATGGCTGACTTCCGCAGCTGTTGCCAAATGTTTCCATTATCTGGGAATGAAAGAAAATCAATTACGAGTTAATTACTTTAATTTATTTTGGCCTCCGCGTCAGGAATTCGGGAATGCATTGGACATGGAGAACATGAGCCTCCAATGACTGGGTCGTGTACGTCGCCGGGATTGACTGGTTAGTTTGACCCGTTAGGGTTGAACTGCAAGATCAAAAAAGTGGCCGTATTGATTATGGATTGGGAGACATGTAACTCGCCTCAGAAACAGAACCAGACTGTTGAATGTCCTGTTTCACTTGGATTTCTGTCCCGCCACCCCAAAGGATTCCCACCAATTTACTTTCCTTCCTGTCTAGCTTGATGCTCACCTGTCTTTATTTCCCCCACTGCCTGGGGGCGCTAATTCTCACCTCATGGAATTACTCATCTAGGTACTTCAGGTGGGCCCTAGTCAGGACCACTGATCTTTCTTAGGGTGAACAGACTATGTGAGTCAGGTCACCTCCCCTGGAGAAGAAACCGGTATGAAAACAGGCACCTGAATTTTTGGTAAATTCTAAAAAAACTCCATTATGTAAAATGCATTGCTTAGATGTTTGTCAGTCAAATGAACTGCAGTCAAGGAAACATTTTGCAAACCGTAAAATGACATGTGAGGCAAATAACACGTTACAAAGATATAGCTGTCAAGGAGTCAACTAGACATAACAAAAGCTAAACTGTACCTTCTAAACAAAGGAAGAACCTAATAAGACTTTTTAAAATAGCAGAAAGTGCTACATAAGAGAACTCGGGCACCATGGCGTGGAGTGCTGTCGTCTAGTAGAGTGATCCTGGGACAGACGGGGAAACCTGATGATGTTCAGCTGCTCGGAACCACGTGTGACAATGTGGTGGAAGGATCTCCAAGCATCGCTGGTTTTCTGACCAAAGATGTTGAGATGGGACGTAGTTCCTAAGTAAGAAATGGCTCAGGAAGGCAGCTCCCAGGACTTGAACTTGACGTGAGTGCCTATGGGGGGTGAAGGAGGGGGCCAAGGAGGGGTGTGTTACAGGAACATTTAGGATGATCTATCCCACACATGCTGCTGCATTTTGAATCATTTGCAGGTGTTTGACAGCACAAGCTGATTGTTGCAGCAAGATTCAGGGTGAATCTCCAAGACTGGGAGATCACCTCTATGTGCTCAGCAAATTACGTTAATAAGTCGGACATGAACCTGAACGCCATGTCCTTGAACTTGAATTTCCACAGCTTAAAATATAGAGCTGTGTAAATTTGTTTATGAAGATGATGTTATGTGGCATTTTTATTTTTAATCATGGCCAGAGAGAGACCTGATGTTGCGATGGTGATGGTGACCATGGCAGTAATTTCCTTCATCACAATCAGTACCTTCCACGCGACCATCTATTCACTCAGTCGGGACTCGTGCATGAATCCTTTTGACAGGCATAGACTGGATATAGCCACGTGCCCCCCCCACACACACACCCACATGGGGCGGTTGGAAAAGCTTCCCTGCGTCCTGTCGGCAGTTGGACTGGAGAACACGGGACAGCCACGCCCATCGCAGGGAGGCTGATGTTGAGTCGGTTTCTTCCTGCTGCCCGGTGAAGACCATCCTCCACACTTTTACTGCCTTTTTATCCGTAACATAGAGACTATGGGACGTAGCAGGACGTAAGTTCAGGCTGAAATGCAAGTCATGTGCTGCTATTTCTTAGCCAACACCAATTTACCCAAAATAGATTATACTTTTACCGGCACGATCAGCTGTTATTTTAACCTGAGAAATTTGTAGTAATCAGCCAATAAGGAGGTATTTGCGACCTGGCAAATTCCAATCAAGGTGTCCCTCAAGGCAGTGTCCTAGCATACTCTGCCAGTTTCTGCCCTTTGTACCCCTGAGCAGGTCTGAGTCGCTCCGGTGCATGCACACGCATGCAGTATGCGCAGATATAATGTGAAACTGCGCACTAAATAAAAGCATCAGGGGAACAAGTAGCAAATGGTCAGCTGGTGGTTTATGCTGTTGTTCCTGGTCCCAACAAGGAGTAATGAAGTTACCTGACCTGCTGGTTCCTCCTCACACCCAAGTCGCTGGGGTGGGCACTCTGTCAAACTCACATTCACAATGTCAGAATGCAGCACATCGCCCTCTACCCTCTGAAGATGCCTGCTAGCAACGCAAGCATTACAGTCAGTGGGCACCGTGAACGTGTGGTAAATCTAATGTGAGGGACACCTGCATGAAAGGGTCCGGGCATGTGAATGTAAATGCGTAGATGTGTTAATGCCGTTAAGTCCCCACAATTTGATAGAACCTGTTATTTGTTAATTCATGTTTATTAAAAGTATGTGCAATTAAAAACTAAAAATGCCAAAAGTCTTGTATTTCGTTTGGTTACTTATGGTTAAGGTTAGGGTTATGGTTAGGGTTATGGTTAGGGTTAGGGTTAGGGTTAGGGTTAGCATAGTTGGGATTAGAGTTTTCCCCATAGAAATGAATGGACAGTCCCCACAAAGATATGAGTACAGGTCTGTGTGCGTGTGTGTGTGTGCATGTGCGTGTGTGTGTGCGTGTGAGATTTGTTACGAGTCTGGGGGTATTAAAATTAGGTTGAGCATTGATTGCACCCCTCCAGCATTGTAATTAAACATTACAGACAGCAAATTTATCTTCTTGATGAAGAGAACATTGTTGGGGGGAGGTAGATGTGTGCGGGAGTAGATGTGCTATCATTTCAAAGCCGTTTCCACGGGATCTTGGCATGGCAATAGATTTCCTATCAGGGTCAGCTTGATAAATACCAGCCTTAAATCAGGAACAAATCGATCTAGATTACAGTGACAGCCGGGGGGATGGTCAATACCCACGGTAACAAGCTTTGTCCCACTCTCAAGTTTCCCTCCAAATTTAAGTAAACCGCCATCTAATTCCCTTCCCATATCAAAAAAACAAAAGAAAGCCACAAGGAAGTGGTCTTACTGTGACATACGGTTGCTAATTGATTTGTAAAGCCAATTTGAGGGGTTGCTTTTAAGCATAAAATCACCTGTATTGATTTTTTTCATTTATACTCTTTCGTAAGTGTAGTTCTAATTCAATAAAGTTTCGTAAAGGACAGGAATGCTGCTACTTCTCTCCATTTAGTCCATTATCACATGCCTAGTGCATTAGTCTTCACGAGGATGTTAGGAGTGGAAGAGTCAAGGTTGCAAGGTAGATATGAGTTTTAATCCTACTTCATGTCGTCAGGACATTCTGTGGATGTAAAGCAAAAGGAGGAGGTTTCAACCTGCATTGGATCCATGTGGCATAATATGCAGCATGGAACTGAAGACTGGTGGGGGGGGTCATCTCATTTGCAACAATTAATTAGCGACTCACTCTTACAAAAAATGTAATTTCTGGCCGCTTGTAGAAATACACTTCCCAGGAACCATTATGGCATCCATAATCACTGTCAATCTGCTCACTTTTAATGCCATTAAAGTGTAAGACCTTGATAATAATCTGCCTGTACTGATGGTAACAAAAGCCCCCCCCCCTTAGTCAAGGCCCATCAGTCCTTTGCAGACTAGAGTCAGTTGCCACATTACTAATATTGGTGTCCTATGAAATTTATAAAATGCAACAGTCAGTAGCAGGGGCCTCATGCTCGTCTAAAGAATCACGTGACGACATTCTCCTTGGCTCAAGGCATTTGCATTCTGGTGCCCTGACAGTTTCCAATGTGATTCTTCTAGATTGTTCTCCGTCCTGCTCTCGGGAAGGTCTCCAGGCAGCATTGACAGAACTTAGAAATAGTTTCATTCGCGTTCCCTTGGTTTGAGTTTTGCTGCATCTATTTTAAGGGAAAAGGTTCAGGATAAAGCCACCGTTCAGAGGCGTGTGGTCAGACACTAGCCTTGTCTAGTTTAGCGAAATCTGTTTGTTGTAATCACCACCCATGCCTGGCCCATATCCTGAAACCGGATGAAATCCGGATCTTTCTCTCGCTAACATAGTACAGCGTGTCACATTTAGGGATGACAGGTAAAATGAAAAGAGTGAGACAAATGAGTGGCTTCATCCAGAGCCCTGTGCTCTCAGTGAGAGTCTAATTCCAGGTGGCAGCTGGAGCGTCCAGCCCAGGGCGGCAGGGCCGTGTCCTGCAGGGCGGCAGGGCCGTGTCCTGCAGGGCGGCATCTCCCCGGCTTCCTTCGCCTGAACGCCATTCCGGCTGCAGCACCTTCAGGAATTAGATGCAGAACATGAACACACAGACGCGTGAAGTATGAGGCAGAGGGGAGCGCGGAGCCGGGGCCGATGAGAACGTTCTGCCGATTTGTTTCTTGGCAGATGACGGGCGCTGGCTCCGCGCAGGGGCCTCCCACGCGTGGAACACTCATGCATGACCCTCCCCCACCACCCGTTACCGCCGGCGACGCCGCTCGCCAGCATTACTGCCTGTCATCTGCCCATGTTTCCCAGCCCCCCCAACGGCCCGGCGGCCTGGTTCTGAGCAGACGTGTGTAGGAAGCAACCGGTGCGGTCCAAGCTGTCACGCCAGAGCCCGTTCACCGGCGCCAGTCCCTGCCCGCAATGGGGTGCGAAATGCTCCCTGCAAAGTTATTCAGAGTCAAAGCGGTTAATTAATCCAATGTGCCATTTCTGAGGTCTTTCCTTTCGACACCGAAGGCGCGCATCTGCAAGAGAACGCATGGAGGATGAGGCACTGATCAGAGATGGCTTCATGACTGAGACGCGGCCTTGGGCTTCGTGTATGTCCGCTGCGTGACAAAGCATGTTCTCGGGTATAGGGTCGGAAAGTTCTATGAATAATCTCACCGGTCTTTAATTAAAATGGCTCCAAATCCTGTAGAGTCAACACTGCATCATGTTGCAGGGATGCTAACGGATTGGGATCACTGGGATAACTGAGATTTATCACTGGGATAACTGAGATTTATCACTGGGATAACTGAGACTTGCCGTTACCTGGTCACATGACCTAGTTAGGTGGTCTTCAGCGACTCCTACTGCTTATTCTTCAGCGACTCCTACTGTTGCTGCTTTATACAGTACTGCTAGCCCTTAGCCTGCAGGGACGGAGGACTAATGCACGGCTGTTTAAAATGATGCCCCTCCTCGATATCTTGACACCCTGCTCCGGTCGGCACTCGCAGCCCGCCGGCAGATTATCCCCTTAACCACGCTTACCCCCCCATGCTCTAAGCAGGACTCGATGCCTAACAAGGCTGACTTATGGGCCACCTAAGATCTTCCCAATCGCTTCACGCCACTAGCAGCTCCTTGATGGGACGTTTGCCGTTTATGCACCCAGTCGGTCTTTTTTCGGCATCACTGTTCTTTAAATGGGCCCCCTGGAGTGGGGGCCCCTATAGCAGGTAAATGATTAGGCATCTTAGCCGATTCCTGCAGTCCTCATTAGCGCAGATTGATCTGAGCGGCATGTTAGCGATGCGGGGTGTGAGAGAGGAGGCACCCGCTGTGCGCGATCGTCATTAGCGGACGACGGGTTGTAGCTACTAGCCGGCGCACTGACTGTAAATGGCCACTAGTTGACAAAGCGGCTTATGAATTGCAGTTAGCTGGACCGTAGGACTGTAAAGGCAGCAGAATTTGTATCGTGTCGAAGGGCAGGTCTATGGCTCTCCGTCGCTGCAGGGTCTGATGATTAGCGGCAATGGCTTTGTTTGTGAGGGCGCCCAGTTTTACCGGAAAACCAACTTTCGGTTTCTGACTCCCACCCGGACAATTTTGGGTCCTGACCTGTTAATTGAGGGTGTGCCCCCCCCCCCCCCATGCTAGAAGGGCAGATGGAACCTCAGCCACCATCAGCTACTGCTCCAAAAAGACGTCATGGAAGAGGTGGTGCCACGTTCAAAAATCATTATAACCAGCAGGTGGCGTGGTAGTGGAAGATTGTGGAAACGCTTTACGTTCCTGTTATAACTGCACTGCAAAATAAAAACACCAGACGTGGGCATTAAGGGTTAATACAGGGATCTTCTCTCTTTCTTATTTTGCATTTATTGGTTTGTTGATGGTCAAATCTTAAGTCAAATTTATAAACTCAGTCATGTTCTCTTCAAAATAGCATAGCTTTCATCAAAAGACTAACAAAACTTCCAACAGAAATTCCTCCATGGAGAGAACATAAGGAGAGTTCTGGGTGGGAAATTCAAAACCGGACTGGTCGGGTTACAAGGCAACTGGGCCAATTGTGAGTACGGCCCGCTTTAAAGAGAGTGGAAACCACTGCTTCCTGCTCAGGTATCATTACTGCTCTTTGGCTGCAGGGCTTGGAGGTTTATTTGATTCAGAGTCTAGTTTGTGAGGCTAGGTTTGGCTTGTTTGTGGCTTATTACTGAGCCCTGGTCAGGCCTATGGCATTGTCACCAGTTTGTGCTTTCGGGTACCTGTACTGCATGTTGTTGTGGACTCGCCAATCCCGTAAGTGGCCCCAGGTCCATTTGGGTACCTGTGTCCTGCAGCTGCCCCTCCAAAGGTGCTAGGGACCAGTAGGCCGGGCTCTGGCATTGTGGATGACTGCCTACTATGGGGAGCTCTCTTCCCGGTTTTGGTGGTGAAACCCAATGGACCCCGAGATGCACAGATCTCTGTTGCATGATCAAAGAAAAACACTGCTTTGATATTTAGGAAATAGGGGTCACACTTTACTTGATGGGATATGAATAATGTAGTAGAACATGGTTACTTAATGCAATAATTAACCAGTAACTAAGTGTTAGTTACATACTGATCACATGCTTGTTCATCATTAATCAATCATGACAGTTCATGTATTCCATTCAGGCACTATATTAGTTAACAGTTAACTAATTAGTTAATAATGGTAAGACTTCACTTGAGGCAAAAATTACTTAACTCATTTACAACTCAAGAACAAATCATGAACTAATATAGGTTTCCCCCTGAAATTCTGTCAAACTGTCATGATTGATTAATGATGAATGAACATGAGATCTGTACTTAATCATTTAAGCTTTGTTTACACTTTTTTTTTTTTTTTTTTTTTAAAATGTTGCTCTTTCTATGCATTTTGGCCTTTTGTCCACGCACAAATGGTGTTTTAGGTCACTGAAAACAGAGCTTTTGTAAAACCCAAGGTGAAGATTTTCAGTGTCGATGTGTAGACAGGCTTGTAATGTCAGATTGTGCGCCGTTGTCCACTTTGTTTGACATCAAAGTGTGCGCCGTTCGCCATTTACATTAGTTGTTTTTAGCTTAGCAGAACTATTAAAATGGCTTCCAATTGACCAACATGACTTTAGGGTTAGAGTCATGCTACCTGTTAGCTTGGCACGCTCTTGACAGCGTGTTTCAGCGTTTTCATTTTTTTTTAACAACGGAGGATGAAAAACACTTTTTAAAAATACATGCGTGTAGACAAGGTCTTAGTTACTGGTTAATTAATGCATTAAGTAAGCATGTACTACTACCATATTTATGTTCCCTCAAGTAAAGTGTTACCGGCATAGGTAATGTACAGAAAATAAGTAAAAGTGACCAACCAGCAGCCTGATTCATTGCTGAGAAGACTCTGCTGTTGTTTGCTGCTGTCTGTGGGCTGTTGTTTATGCTGCCAGATTTTAGCGGCTGATGGAGGATCAGTCCAGGCTGGCCTTCTGCTGTACTTTACAGGGAACCTGTAAAAACATTTAACCGCAGTACCGTTTAAGATCGGGGAGAACCTTGCAGTATCTGCTGTTGTCTGAATGCAGGTTTACAATGTCACTCTATGCTGTTTACAGCAGTTTAAACAGCCCCTTCAATCTGCAGTGGGAAAACCCAATCCCACATGTTCGGTTTTAAAGTGTAGCTGAGCAGTTTAATTGCATGGTGAACTGCTGCTCTCTGAAATGGTTTTGTTGTTTTAAGGACCTTGACAGAACTAGTTGTAAAGGTTGTTACATAAATAATGATTACATAACGCACATGGAGTGGTACAGGTTTTATGCTGGAATGAAAGGGGAGTATTAGGTTCTAACAAACAAGGCTTTGTAATGGTGGGCGGGATTATTCTGTGCTGTCAGTCACTGTTCAGTTGTAACCAATAGAAGTCAATGAAGTCTGTGATTGACAGCTCCTGATAACCACGCCCACCAAAGGATTTAAGATTCCCATCCTTACTATTAGTCTTCATAAAAAAGACTAGTGATGCTTTTGATTACTGCAACATGATTCACATCAGAAGCAATCTGCCTGCCGTCCAGTAAACAAATGCAAAGTAATGGACCTTTTGAGCTAATCAGAAAATCAAAGTAGAATGATTTTTTAAAATTAGTTAGTCTTTTTGTAACCTCATCACCAAAACCCTCTTTGATTGACTCCAAGACGAGCACAGCACTCAGAAGAGGACTTGTGAGCCGGCGATTCAAAAGCAAAACAATATATTCTGAGAATTATTTGTCTTCATTAAAAATTACTGGCTTGTGCTCAAAAAGGTTTCTCATCCCCAATTTCACTCTTAAAGCAGTAAAGCAGACACCCTTTTCTGGCCAGAGCTCAGAACATGACATAAAGTCTTACACTGCTATTTTTACGTTTATTTACATAAACCACTAATACTTCTTTTTTTTTCTACAGTATTTTCAAACCACGTCCAATTGCCTTAGGTCTGTTTTCCCTTGACAGTCACTGAGATGCTTTCAATATAAGCAAACCCGTCAACAGATAGCAGTCTCTAGTCTCTAGGCAACGAGAGCCGATTTTCAAATATTCTGTTTGTATGTTGCCACGCCATTATTGGGCCTTATGTCACCCCTCTTTTATTTGCATAAATGACCTCAAAACACCTACATTTATCAAAATAACCAGCCCAAGTTAATCCATGATGGCCGCGTGGAGTTAAATTGCTAGTCAGTGAGGTTGCTAAGGCTAATTACCCACATCGCAGGCCGTGTGCTAGCGGCCCCTGAGCCTAAGCTAACGATCAGCCAACATGCGAACGCTGCACCTCCTTAACTCTGCCCCCCCCACACACACATACTCCCACATGAAGACGCCCACACGAGAGCAGTAGCGCACAACATATTCAGGATTACTGGAGCACTGTGGCAGAGGGACGCCCTGGAGTCTTGCTCCCTCTGCTGGAAGCTTGGGGCACTGCAGCTGCACTGCTTTTCACCTCACCTCCGCCCCTCACACTGCCAGTGGGGACGTGGCAGCGTGTCACTTTGAATGATGCGGCCCAGTGCGATTCTCAGCCACCCATAACTGGTGTGTGCGTGGCTGCTGAATGGTCCTATCCTCTGCAAGACCGGGTCACGTAACAGCAATCGAGACCATTTATGAGGTCCTCCACCCTCAGTCACGGCCATTATTCTCACTGCCTTCCAGTCTCTGGGGTGTCGGTCCATTGTGAGAAAGAACATCAAACTTCTTGAAAAGGATCAGATGTAAAATGTTTCCTAACCAGGCTTGGCCATGTGAGGCTGGACTGAGTTGGGTCAGTCACACCATGCATGTAGGTCTGTGTTTCTCAATCCAGTCCTCAGGAACCCACAGAAGGTCGACATTTTTGCTCCCTCCCAACTCCCTACCTGGAGCAAAAACGTGGATTGTCTGGCAGGGAGCTGGGAGGGAGCAAAAATGTGGACCTTCAGTGGGTTCCTGAGGACTGGATTGAGAAACACTCCAACTGCCCTGCTGAGAGTGGTGAACACTCTGCCGTGTCCAGGTTGTTAGCCCAGCTCAGAGAGGGTTCCTGTTTACAAAAAAAAACGATCTCGAGCATTAAGGTAACAGGAGCCACTAGTCATACAAAAGGGTATTTGTCTGTAGCAAATTGCTTTTAAAAGGGGATGGATGCTTAAAAACATCTGTGTGTATAAAAGTTTGACATAGCTGAGGATGCAATTCAATTTATTTTTTTATAATTTATATTCATGAAACACTTTTCTGGAAACTGTACTACAAGAAGCACATTGCAGACTGACAGTCTTTGTAATTTGCTGAACCATCACAGCAACACAAAAACATACTGTGTGATTCCTCCAAGGAGCTACTGGGTCTTTAATTTAAAGGGGAAAAAAACTTGTCTTGGGGCGGGGTTTGCTTGAGGGGGTAGCGGGTGTTATTGGAGCCTTTGTGCTGTGATTGGATGGGCAGTGCCTGGGTTCTGCAGTGATGTCTGAGGCACTGTGCAGTGTGATGGCCTGCGGAAACTGCGCTCATTAAATTTAGGGCAGGTGACTTCTTTGGGGGAATTCCACACCTCCGGGCAGGCCGTCTCCGAATCCCTCCCAGCCTCTCCCCCTAGACTGGTTTTGCCAGGCCAGTTCACAGCTCTGCATAAATGCTGCCAGTGTATGGCAGCGAGGTGCGGGGGGGGGGGGGTGGATGCAAAGTGCCGTTCCCCAGTCCCCCTTGGCGCGTCTGAATGCCACGCGTGCTGAGACGCTGCATTTTTTTCTGCACTGGTTGCAGTTTCGAGCTGGATGCGTTCCAACCTTTCGCTGCGTTCACACGCTCTAATTATATTCCTGGCTGAAGACGCTTTTCATTCCCGTTATCGAACGAGTCCTTTCACATTATCTGAGGACAGTTTTTTTTTTTGGTCTTTTTGGCCTGGGATAGGATACCAGAGCTACACAAATATATATGGAAAACAACAAGATATGAAAGCATGTTCCCTCAGCTGGGAATAATCTTCTTCCAGACTTTGAAGCCCACAGCAGCTGGGTGGCACTGGGTGGCATGTGCCCCAAATGGCAGCCAGGGTCCATTATTCCTGTAGAGTCCAGGCGGAGAGGCTGTGGAGGAATTTGCCATCCATATGACCAAGTGACCTGAAAAAGTAAGGAATTTTCAGGTTTTACCAAACTTTGGGGACATTTTGGTCCCCAAATGTGATCTGTGCCCACATACACACACACACACATACACACACACGCACACACACACGCACATACACACACACATACACACACACACACACAGACACAGACACACACACACACACACACACACACACACACAGAAACACTCATTATATGTACAACAATATTGGGACCCACCTCTTAATCATTGAATTCAGGTGTTTCATTCAGACCCACTGCCGCAGGTGTATAAAATCAAGCACCCAGCTATGCAGTCAGGCGTACAAACATTTGTGAAAGAACAGGTTGTTCTGATGAATCCAATGAATTCAAGTCGGGTACCATCATACGTCGTAGGATGCTGCCTTTGTAATAAGTCAGTATATGAAATTTCTTCCCTGCTAGATATTCCATGGTGAACTGTAAGAGGCTTTATTGTAAAGTTGAAGCATTTAGAAACTCAGCCATGAAGTGGCAAACCGTATAAAGCAACAGAGTGGGGTTGCTGAGTGCTGAGGTGCGTAAAAATCGCCAACGCTCTTTTGCCTGAATAACTGCACAGTTCCAGACTTCCTCTGGCATTAACTCCGGCACCAAAACTGTGTGCCAGGATCTTCACGGAATGGGCTTCCACAGCTGAGCAGCTCCATGCAAGCCTCACATCACCAAGCGCAATGCCAAGCGTAGGATGAAGTAATGTAAAGCAACCCACCACTGGACTCTGGAGCAGTGGAAACGTGTTCTGTGGAGTGACGAATCACGCTTCTCTGTCTGGCAGTCTGATGGACGAGTCTGGGTTTGGCAGATGCCAGGAGAACGTTACCTGCCTGGCTGCATTGTGCCAACTGTAAGGTTTGGTGGAGGAGGGATAATGGTGTGGGGTTGTTTATCAGGGGTTGGGCTTGGCCCCTTAGTTCCAGTGAAGGAAACTTAATGCTTCAGCAAACCAAGACATTTTTGATAATTCTATTCTTCCAACTTTGTGGGAACAGTTTGGGGAAGGCCCTTTTCTGTCCCAGCATGACTGTGCCCCAGTGCACAAAGCAAGGTCTATAAAACATGAATTTTGATGCTGAAGAACTTGACTGGCCCACACAGAGCACTGACCTCAACCCCATCAAACACGTTTGGGATGAACTAGAACAGAGATTGTGAGCCAGGCCTTCAGGTCCAACATCAGTGCCTGATCTCACAAATGATCTTCTGGATGAATGGGCAAAAACTCCCATAGACACAATCCAAAATCTTGTATAATTCCTTCCCAGAAGACTGACAACTGTTAGAGCAACTCCATATTGATCCATAAAAATTTGAAATGTTTTGTAGTTCCTATGGATGTAATGGGTAGGTCTCCCAATTCTTCTGTCCATATACTATGTATATGCTGCTGGCTGTCAAATCACATGGTTTTCTGTGATGAATCACAATTAATCACACTAACAAAAAAAAAGTTACAATCATAAACATTGAATCACTAAATTACCAGTAGTCAATCAGTTTTGTTATATTACTACTTATTTATTTCTGCAATAAACAGTTATATTTCATCAAAACTAGGGCAAGAGTTACAAAGATGAGAAAAAGTAACAAAAACTACCCAAAAATTAAGCAAAAATATACATCTTATCATACAAATCGACAGTTTATCAATCAATCAATCAATCAATATATATATATATATATATATATTGATTGATTGATTGATTGATAAACTGTCGATTTGTATGATAAGATGTATATTTTTGCTTAATTTTTGGGTAGTTTTTGTTACTTTTTCTCATCTTTGTAACTCTTGCCCTAGTTTTGATGAAATATAACTGTTTATTGCAGAAATAAATAAGTAGTAATATAACAAAACTGATTGACTACTGGTAATTTAGTGATTCAATGTTTATGATTGTAACTTTTTTTTTGTTAGTGTGATTAATTGTGATTCATCACAGAAAACCATGTGATTTGACAGCCAGCAGCATATACATAGTATATGGACAGAAGAATTGGGAGACCTACCCATTACATCCATAGGAACTACAAAACATTTCAAATTTTTATGGATCAATATGGAGTTGCTCTAACAGTTGTCAGTCTTCTGGGAAGGAATTATACAAGATTTTGGATTGTGTCTATGGGAGTTTTTGCCCATTCATCCAGAAGATCATTTGTGAGATCAGGCACTGATGTTGGACCTGAAGGCCTGGCTCACAATCTCTGTTCTAGTTCATCCCAAACGTGTTTGATGGGGTTGAGGTCAGTGCTCTGTGTGGGCCAGTCAAGTTCTTCAGCATCAAAATTCATGTTTTATAGACCTTGCTTTGTGCACTGGGGCACAGTCATGCTGGGACAGAAAAGGGCCTTCCCCAAACTGTTCCCACAAAGTTGGAAGAATAGAATTATCAAAAATGTCTTGGTTTGCTGAAGCATTAAGTTTCCTTCACTGGAACTAAGGGGCCAAGCCCAACCCCTGATAAACAACCCCACACCATTATCCCTCCTCCACCAAACCTTACAGTTGGCACAATGCAGCCAGGCAGGTAACGTTCTCCTGGCATCTGCCAAACCCAGACTCGTCCATCAGACTGCCAGACAGAGAAGCGTGATTCGTCACTCCACAGAACACGTTTCCACTGCTCCAGAGTCCAGTGGTGGGTTGCTTTACATTACTTCATCCTACGCTTGGCATTGCGCTTGGTGATGTGAGGCTTGCATGGAGCTGCTCAGCTGTGGAAGCCCATTCCGTGAAGATCCTGGCACACAGTTTTGGTGCCGGAGTTAATGCCAGAGGAAGTCTGGAACTGTGCAGTTATTCAGGCAAAAGAGCGTTGGCGATTTTTACGCACCTCAGCACTCAGCAACCCCACTCTGTTGCTTTATACGGTTTGCCACTTCATGGCTGAGTTTCTAAATGCTTCAACTTTACAATAAAGCCTCTTACAGTTCACCATGGAATATCTAGCAGGGAAGAAATTTCATATACTGACTTATTACAAAGGCAGCATCCTACGACGTATGATGGTACCCGACTTGAATTCATTGGATTCATCAGAACAACCTGTTCTTTCACAAATGTTTGTACGCCTGACTGCATAGCTGGGTGCTTGATTTTATACACCTGCGGCAGTGGGTCTGAATGAAACACCTGAATTCAATGATTAAGAGGTGGGTCCCAATATTGTTGTACATATAATGAGTGTTTCTGTGTGTGTGTGTGTGTGTGTGTGTGTGTGTGTCTGTGTCTGTGTGTGTGTGTGTGTATGTGTGTGTGTATGTGCGTGTGTGTGTGCGTGTGTGTGTATGTGTGTGTGTGTGTATGTGGGCACAGATCACATTTGGGGACCAAAATGTCCCCAAAGTTTGGTAAAACCTGAAAATTCCTTACTTTTTCAGGTCACTTGGTCATATGGATGGCAAATTCCTCCACAGCCTCTCCGCCTGGACTCTACAGGAATAATGGACCCTGGCTGCCATTTGGGGCACATGCCACCCAGTGCCACCCAGCTGCTGTGGGCTTCAAAGTCTGGAAGAAGATTATTCCCAGCTGAGGGAACATGCTTTCATATCTTGTTGTTTTCCATATATATTTGTGTAGCTCTGGTATCCTATCCCAGGCCAAAAAGACCAAAAAAAAAAACTGTCCTCAGATAATGTGAAAGGACTCGTTCGATAACGGGAATGAAAAGCGTCTTCAGCCAGGAATATAATTAGAGCGTGTGAACGCAGCGAAAGGTTGGAACGCATCCAGCTCGAAACTGCAACCAGTGCAGAAAAAAATGCAGCGTCTCAGCACGCGTGGCATTCAGACGCGCCAAGGGGGACTGGGGAACGGCACTTTGCATCCACCCCCCCCCCCCCGCACCTCGCTGCCATACACTGGCAGCATTTATGCAGAGCTGTGAACTGGCCTGGCAAAACCAGTCTAGGGGGAGAGGCTGGGAGGGATTCGGAGACGGCCTGCCCGGAGGTGTGGAATTCCCCCAAAGAAGTCACCTGCCCTAAATTTAATGAGCGCAGTTTCCGCAGGCCATCACACTGCACAGTGCCTCAGACATCACTGCAGAACCCAGGCACTGCCCATCCAATCACAGCACAAAGGCTCCAATAACACCCGCTACCCCCTCAAGCAAACCCCGCCCCAAGACAAGTTTTTTTCCCCTTTAAATTAAAGACCCAGTAGCTCCTTGGAGGAATCACACAGTATGTTTTTGTGTTGCTGTGATGGTTCAGCAAATTACAAAGACTGTCAGTCTGCAATGTGCTTCTTGTAGTACAGTTTCCAGAAAAGTGTTTCATGAATATAAATTATAAAAAAATAAATTGAATTGCATCCTCAGCTATGTCAAACTTTTATACACACAGATGTTTTTAAGCATCCATCCCCTTTTAAAAGCAATTTGCTACAGACAAATACCCTTTTGTATGACTAGTGGCTCCTGTTACCTTAATGCTCGAGATCGTTTTTTTTTGTAAACAGGAACCCTCTCTGAGCTGGGCTAACAACCTGGACACGGCAGAGTGTTCACCACTCTCAGCAGGGCAGTTGGAGTGTTTCTCAATCCAGTCCTCAGGAACCCACTGAAGGTCCACATTTTTGCTCCCTCCCAGCTCCCTGCCAGACAATCCACGTTTTTGCTCCAGGTAGGGAGTTGGGAGGGAGCAAAAATGTCGACCTTCTGTGGGTTCCTGAGGACTGGATTGAGAAACACAGACCTACATGCATGGTGTGACTGACCCAACTCAGTCCAGCCTCACATGGCCAAGCCTGGTTAGGAAACATTTTACATCTGATCCTTTTCAAGAAGTTTGATGTTCTTTCTCACAATGGACCGACACCCCAGAGACTGGAAGGCAGTGAGAATAATGGCCGTGACTGAGGGTGGAGGACCTCATAAATGGTCTCGATTGCTGTTACGTGACCCGGTCTTGCAGAGGATAGGACCATTCAGCAGCCACGCACACACCAGTTATGGGTGGCTGAGAATCGCACTGGGCCGCATCATTCAAAGTGACACGCTGCCACGTCCCCACTGGCAGTGTGAGGGGCGGAGGTGAGGTGAAAAGCAGTGCAGCTGCAGTGCCCCAAGCTTCCAGCAGAGGGAGCAAGACTCCAGGGCGTCCCTCTGCCACAGTGCTCCAGTAATCCTGAATATGTTGTGCGCTACTGCTCTCGTGTGGGCGTCTTCATGTGGGAGTATGTGTGTGTGGGGGGGGCAGAGTTAAGGAGGTGCAGCGTTCGCATGTTGGCTGATCGTTAGCTTAGGCTCAGGGGCCGCTAGCACACGGCCTGCGATGTGGGTAATTAGCCTTAGCAACCTCACTGACTAGCAATTTAACTCCACGCGGCCATCATGGATTAACTTGGGCTGGTTATTTTGATAAATGTAGGTGTTTTGAGGTCATTTATGCAAATAAAAGAGGGGTGACATAAGGCCCAATAATGGCGTGGCAACATACAAACAGAATATTTGAAAATCGGCTCTCGTTGCCTAGAGACTAGAGACTGCTATCTGTTGACGGGTTTGCTTATATTGAAAGCATCTCAGTGACTGTCAAGGGAAAACAGACCTAAGGCAATTGGACGTGGTTTGAAAATACTGTAGAAAAAAAAAGAAGTATTAGTGGTTTATGTAAATAAACGTAAAAATAGCAGTGTAAGACTTTATGTCATGTTCTGAGCTCTGGCCAGAAAAGGGTGTCTGCTTTACTGCTTTAAGAGTGAAATTGGGGATGAGAAACCTTTTTGAGCACAAGCCAGTAATTTTTAATGAAGACAAATAATTCTCAGAATATATTGTTTTGCTTTTGAATCGCCGGCTCACAAGTCCTCTTCTGAGTGCTGTGCTCGTCTTGGAGTCAATCAAAGAGGGTTTTGGTGATGAGGTTACAAAAAGACTAACTAATTTTAAAAAATCATTCTACTTTGATTTTCTGATTAGCTCAAAAGGTCCATTACTTTGCATTTGTTTACTGGACGGCAGGCAGATTGCTTCTGATGTGAATCATGTTGCAGTAATCAAAAGCATCACTAGTCTTTTTTATGAAGACTAATAGTAAGGATGGGAATCTTAAATCCTTTGGTGGGCGTGGTTATCAGGAGCTGTCAATCACAGACTTCATTGACTTCTATTGGTTACAACTGAACAGTGACTGACAGCACAGAATAATCCCGCCCACCATTACAAAGCCTTGTTTGTTAGAACCTAATACTCCCCTTTCATTCCAGCATAAAACCTGTACCACTCCATGTGCGTTATGTAATCATTATTTATGTAACAACCTTTACAACTAGTTCTGTCAAGGTCCTTAAAACAACAAAACCATTTCAGAGAGCAGCAGTTCACCATGCAATTAAACTGCTCAGCTACACTTTAAAACCGAACATGTGGGATTGGGTTTTCCCACTGCAGATTGAAGGGGCTGTTTAAACTGCTGTAAACAGCATAGAGTGACATTGTAAACCTGCATTCAGACAACAGCAGATACTGCAAGGTTCTCCCCGATCTTAAACGGTACTGCGGTTAAATGTTTTTACAGGTTCCCTGTAAAGTACAGCAGAAGGCCAGCCTGGACTGATCCTCCATCAGCCGCTAAAATCTGGCAGCATAAACAACAGCCCACAGACAGCAGCAAACAACAGCAGAGTCTTCTCAGCAATGAATCAGGCTGCTGGTTGGTCACTTTTACTTATTTTCTGTACATTACCTATGCCGGTAACACTTTACTTGAGGGAACATAAATATGGTAGTAGTACATGCTTACTTAATGCATTAATTAACCAGTAACTAAGACCTTGTCTACACGCATGTATTTTTAAAAAGTGTTTTTCATCCTCCGTTGTTAAAAAAAAATGAAAACGCTGAAACACGCTGTCAAGAGCGTGCCAAGCTAACAGGTAGCATGACTCTAACCCTAAAGTCATGTTGGTCAATTGGAAGCCATTTTAATAGTTCTGCTAAGCTAAAAACAACTAATGTAAATGGCGAACGGCGCACACTTTGATGTCAAACAAAGTGGACAACGGCGCACAATCTGACATTACAAGCCTGTCTACACATCGACACTGAAAATCTTCACCTTGGGTTTTACAAAAGCTCTGTTTTCAGTGACCTAAAACACCATTTGTGCGTGGACAAAAGGCCAAAATGCATAGAAAGAGCAACATTTTAAAAAAAAAAAAAAAAAAAAAGTGTAAACAAAGCTTAAATGATTAAGTACAGATCTCATGTTCATTCATCATTAATCAATCATGACAGTTTGACAGAATTTCAGGGGGAAACCTATATTAGTTCATGATTTGTTCTTGAGTTGTAAATGAGTTAAGTAATTTTTGCCTCAAGTGAAGTCTTACCATTATTAACTAATTAGTTAACTGTTAACTAATATAGTGCCTGAATGGAATACATGAACTGTCATGATTGATTAATGATGAACAAGCATGTGATCAGTATGTAACTAACACTTAGTTACTGGTTAATTATTGCATTAAGTAACCATGTTCTACTACATTATTCATATCCCATCAAGTAAAGTGTGACCCCTATTTCCTAAATATCAAAGCAGTGTTTTTCTTTGATCATGCAACAGAGATCTGTGCATCTCGGGGTCCATTGGGTTTCACCACCAAAACCGGGAAGAGAGCTCCCCATAGTAGGCAGTCATCCACAATGCCAGAGCCCGGCCTACTGGTCCCTAGCACCTTTGGAGGGGCAGCTGCAGGACACAGGTACCCAAATGGACCTGGGGCCACTTACGGGATTGGCGAGTCCACAACAACATGCAGTACAGGTACCCGAAAGCACAAACTGGTGACAATGCCATAGGCCTGACCAGGGCTCAGTAATAAGCCACAAACAAGCCAAACCTAGCCTCACAAACTAGACTCTGAATCAAATAAACCTCCAAGCCCTGCAGCCAAAGAGCAGTAATGATACCTGAGCAGGAAGCAGTGGTTTCCACTCTCTTTAAAGCGGGCCGTACTCACAATTGGCCCAGTTGCCTTGTAACCCGACCAGTCCGGTTTTGAATTTCCCACCCAGAACTCTCCTTATGTTCTCTCCATGGAGGAATTTCTGTTGGAAGTTTTGTTAGTCTTTTGATGAAAGCTATGCTATTTTGAAGAGAACATGACTGAGTTTATAAATTTGACTTAAGATTTGACCATCAACAAACCAATAAATGCAAAATAAGAAAGAGAGAAGATCCCTGTATTAACCCTTAATGCCCACGTCTGGTGTTTTTATTTTGCAGTGCAGTTATAACAGGAACGTAAAGCGTTTCCACAATCTTCCACTACCACGCCACCTGCTGGTTATAATGATTTTTGAACGTGGCACCACCTCTTCCATGACGTCTTTTTGGAGCAGTAGCTGATGGTGGCTGAGGTTCCATCTGCCCTTCTAGCATGGGGGGGGGGGGGGCACACCCTCAATTAACAGGTCAGGACCCAAAATTGTCCGGGTGGGAGTCAGAAACCGAAAGTTGGTTTTCCGGTAAAACTGGGCGCCCTCACAAACAAAGCCATTGCCGCTAATCATCAGACCCTGCAGCGACGGAGAGCCATAGACCTGCCCTTCGACACGATACAAATTCTGCTGCCTTTACAGTCCTACGGTCCAGCTAACTGCAATTCATAAGCCGCTTTGTCAACTAGTGGCCATTTACAGTCAGTGCGCCGGCTAGTAGCTACAACCCGTCGTCCGCTAATGACGATCGCGCACAGCGGGTGCCTCCTCTCTCACACCCCGCATCGCTAACATGCCGCTCAGATCAATCTGCGCTAATGAGGACTGCAGGAATCGGCTAAGATGCCTAATCATTTACCTGCTATAGGGGCCCCCACTCCAGGGGGCCCATTTAAAGAACAGTGATGCCGAAAAAAGACCGACTGGGTGCATAAACGGCAAACGTCCCATCAAGGAGCTGCTAGTGGCGTGAAGCGATTGGGAAGATCTTAGGTGGCCCATAAGTCAGCCTTGTTAGGCATCGAGTCCTGCTTAGAGCATGGGGGGGTAAGCGTGGTTAAGGGGATAATCTGCCGGCGGGCTGCGAGTGCCGACCGGAGCAGGGTGTCAAGATATCGAGGAGGGGCATCATTTTAAACAGCCGTGCATTAGTCCTCCGTCCCTGCAGGCTAAGGGCTAGCAGTACTGTATAAAGCAGCAACAGTAGGAGTCGCTGAAGAATAAGCAGTAGGAGTCGCTGAAGACCACCTAACTAGGTCATGTGACCAGGTAACGGCAAGTCTCAGTTATCCCAGTGATAAATCTCAGTTATCCCAGTGATAAATCTCAGTTATCCCAGTGATCCCAATCCGTTAGCATCCCTGCAACATGATGCAGTGTTGACTCTACAGGATTTGGAGCCATTTTAATTAAAGACCGGTGAGATTATTCATAGAACTTTCCGACCCTATACCCGAGAACATGCTTTGTCACGCAGCGGACATACACGAAGCCCAAGGCCGCGTCTCAGTCATGAAGCCATCTCTGATCAGTGCCTCATCCTCCATGCGTTCTCTTGCAGATGCGCGCCTTCGGTGTCGAAAGGAAAGACCTCAGAAATGGCACATTGGATTAATTAACCGCTTTGACTCTGAATAACTTTGCAGGGAGCATTTCGCACCCCATTGCGGGCAGGGACTGGCGCCGGTGAACGGGCTCTGGCGTGACAGCTTGGACCGCACCGGTTGCTTCCTACACACGTCTGCTCAGAACCAGGCCGCCGGGCCGTTGGGGGGGCTGGGAAACATGGGCAGATGACAGGCAGTAATGCTGGCGAGCGGCGTCGCCGGCGGTAACGGGTGGTGGGGGAGGGTCATGCATGAGTGTTCCACGCGTGGGAGGCCCCTGCGCGGAGCCAGCGCCCGTCATCTGCCAAGAAACAAATCGGCAGAACGTTCTCATCGGCCCCGGCTCCGCGCTCCCCTCTGCCTCATACTTCACGCGTCTGTGTGTTCATGTTCTGCATCTAATTCCTGAAGGTGCTGCAGCCGGAATGGCGTTCAGGCGAAGGAAGCCGGGGAGATGCCGCCCTGCAGGACACGGCCCTGCCGCCCTGCAGGACACGGCCCTGCCGCCCTGGGCTGGACGCTCCAGCTGCCACCTGGAATTAGACTCTCACTGAGAGCACAGGGCTCTGGATGAAGCCACTCATTTGTCTCACTCTTTTCATTTTACCTGTCATCCCTAAATGTGACACGCTGTACTATGTTAGCGAGAGAAAGATCCGGATTTCATCCGGTTTCAGGATATGGGCCAGGCATGGGTGGTGATTACAACAAACAGATTTCGCTAAACTAGACAAGGCTAGTGTCTGACCACACGCCTCTGAACGGTGGCTTTATCCTGAACCTTTTCCCTTAAAATAGATGCAGCAAAACTCAAACCAAGGGAACGCGAATGAAACTATTTCTAAGTTCTGTCAATGCTGCCTGGAGACCTTCCCGAGAGCAGGACGGAGAACAATCTAGAAGAATCACATTGGAAACTGTCAGGGCACCAGAATGCAAATGCCTTGAGCCAAGGAGAATGTCGTCACGTGATTCTTTAGACGAGCATGAGGCCCCTGCTACTGACTGTTGCATTTTATAAATTTCATAGGACACCAATATTAGTAATGTGGCAACTGACTCTAGTCTGCAAAGGACTGATGGGCCTTGACTAAGGGGGGGGGGCTTTTGTTACCATCAGTACAGGCAGATTATTATCAAGGTCTTACACTTTAATGGCATTAAAAGTGAGCAGATTGACAGTGATTATGGATGCCATAATGGTTCCTGGGAAGTGTATTTCTACAAGCGGCCAGAAATTACATTTTTTGTAAGAGTGAGTCGCTAATTAATTGTTGCAAATGAGATGACCCCCCCCACCAGTCTTCAGTTCCATGCTGCATATTATGCCACATGGATCCAATGCAGGTTGAAACCTCCTCCTTTTGCTTTACATCCACAGAATGTCCTGACGACATGAAGTAGGATTAAAACTCATATCTACCTTGCAACCTTGACTCTTCCACTCCTAACATCCTCGTGAAGACTAATGCACTAGGCATGTGATAATGGACTAAATGGAGAGAAGTAGCAGCATTCCTGTCCTTTACGAAACTTTATTGAATTAGAACTACACTTACGAAAGAGTATAAATGAAAAAAATCAATACAGGTGATTTTATGCTTAAAAGCAACCCCTCAAATTGGCTTTACAAATCAATTAGCAACCGTATGTCACAGTAAGACCACTTCCTTGTGGCTTTCTTTTGTTTTTTTGATATGGGAAGGGAATTAGATGGCGGTTTACTTAAATTTGGAGGGAAACTTGAGAGTGGGACAAAGCTTGTTACCGTGGGTATTGACCATCCCCCCGGCTGTCACTGTAATCTAGATCGATTTGTTCCTGATTTAAGGCTGGTATTTATCAAGCTGACCCTGATAGGAAATCTATTGCCATGCCAAGATCCCGTGGAAACGGCTTTGAAATGATAGCACATCTACTCCCGCACACATCTACCTCCCCCCAACAATGTTCTCTTCATCAAGAAGATAAATTTGCTGTCTGTAATGTTTAATTACAATGCTGGAGGGGTGCAATCAATGCTCAACCTAATTTTAATACCCCCAGACTCGTAACAAATCTCACACGCACACACACACGCACATGCACACACACACACGCACACAGACCTGTACTCATATCTTTGTGGGGACTGTCCATTCATTTCTATGGGGAAAACTCTAATCCCAACTATGCTAACCCTAACCCTAACCCTAACCCTAACCATAACCCTAACCATAACCCTAACCTTAACCATAAGTAACCAAACGAAATACAAGACTTTTGGCATTTTTAGTTTTTAATTGCACATACTTTTAATAAACATGAATTAACAAATAACAGGTTCTATCAAATTGTGGGGACTTAACGGCATTAACACATCTACGCATTTACATTCACATGCCCGGACCCTTTCATGCAGGTGTCCCTCACATTAGATTTACCACACGTTCACGGTGCCCACTGACTGTAATGCTTGCGTTGCTAGCAGGCATCTTCAGAGGGTAGAGGGCGATGTGCTGCATTCTGACATTGTGAATGTGAGTTTGACAGAGTGCCCACCCCAGCGACTTGGGTGTGAGGAGGAACCAGCAGGTCAGGTAACTTCATTACTCCTTGTTGGGACCAGGAACAACAGCATAAACCACCAGCTGACCATTTGCTACTTGTTCCCCTGATGCTTTTATTTAGTGCGCAGTTTCACATTATATCTGCGCATACTGCATGCGTGTGCATGCACCGGAGCGACTCAGACCTGCTCAGGGGTACAAAGGGCAGAAACTGGCAGAGTATGCTAGGACACTGCCTTGAGGGACACCTTGATTGGAATTTGCCAGGTCGCAAATACCTCCTTATTGGCTGATTACTACAAATTTCTCAGGTTAAAATAACAGCTGATCGTGCCGGTAAAAGTATAATCTATTTTGGGTAAATTGGTGTTGGCTAAGAAATAGCAGCACATGACTTGCATTTCAGCCTGAACTTACGTCCTGCTACGTCCCATAGTCTCTATGTTACGGATAAAAAGGCAGTAAAAGTGTGGAGGATGGTCTTCACCGGGCAGCAGGAAGAAACCGACTCAACATCAGCCTCCCTGCGATGGGCGTGGCTGTCCCGTGTTCTCCAGTCCAACTGCCGACAGGACGCAGGGAAGCTTTTCCAACCGCCCCATGTGGGTGTGTGTGTGGGGGGGGCACGTGGCTATATCCAGTCTATGCCTGTCAAAAGGATTCATGCACGAGTCCCGACTGAGTGAATAGATGGTCGCGTGGAAGGTACTGATTGTGATGAAGGAAATTACTGCCATGGTCACCATCACCATCGCAACATCAGGTCTCTCTCTGGCCATGATTAAAAATAAAAATGCCACATAACATCATCTTCATAAACAAATTTAC
The DNA here is from genome assembly GCA_026776725.1 of Gnathonemus echidnorhynchus. Lineage (NCBI taxonomy): Eukaryota > Metazoa > Chordata > Actinopteri > Osteoglossiformes > Mormyridae > Gnathonemus > Gnathonemus echidnorhynchus. The sequence continues at coordinate 2,119,613 of JAODJU010000079.1, forward strand.
ACAGCTCTATATTTTAAGCTGTGGAAATTCAAGTTCAAGGACATGGCGTTCAGGTTCATGTCCGACTTATTAACGTAATTTGCTGAGCACATAGAGGTGATCTCCCAGTCTTGGAGATTCACCCTGAATCTTGCTGCAACAATCAGCTTGTGCTGTCAAACACCTGCAAATGATTCAAAATGCAGCAGCATGTGTGGGATAGATCATCCTAAATGTTCCTGTAACACACCCCTCCTTGGCCCCCTCCTTCACCCCCCATAGGCACTCACGTCAAGTTCAAGTCCTGGGAGCTGCCTTCCTGAGCCATTTCTTACTTAGGAACTACGTCCCATCTCAACATCTTTGGTCAGAAAACCAGCGATGCTTGGAGATCCTTCCACCACATTGTCACACGTGGTTCCGAGCAGCTGAACATCATCAGGTTTCCCCGTCTGTCCCAGGATCACTCTACTAGACGACAGCACTCCACGCCATGGTGCCCGAGTTCTCTTATGTAGCACTTTCTGCTATTTTAAAAAGTCTTATTAGGTTCTTCCTTTGTTTAGAAGGTACAGTTTAGCTTTTGTTATGTCTAGTTGACTCCTTGACAGCTATATCTTTGTAACGTGTTATTTGCCTCACATGTCATTTTACGGTTTGCAAAATGTTTCCTTGACTGCAGTTCATTTGACTGACAAACATCTAAGCAATGCATTTTACATAATGGAGTTTTTTTAGAATTTACCAAAAATTCAGGTGCCTGTTTTCATACCGGTTTCTTCTCCAGGGGAGGTGACCTGACTCACATAGTCTGTTCACCCTAAGAAAGATCAGTGGTCCTGACTAGGGCCCACCTGAAGTACCTAGATGAGTAATTCCATGAGGTGAGAATTAGCGCCCCCAGGCAGTGGGGGAAATAAAGACAGGTGAGCATCAAGCTAGACAGGAAGGAAAGTAAATTGGTGGGAATCCTTTGGGGTGGCGGGACAGAAATCCAAGTGAAACAGGACATTCAACAGTCTGGTTCTGTTTCTGAGGCGAGTTACATGTCTCCCAATCCATAATCAATACGGCCACTTTTTTGATCTTGCAGTTCAACCCTAACGGGTCAAACTAACCAGTCAATCCCGGCGACGTACACGACCCAGTCATTGGAGGCTCATGTTCTCCATGTCCAATGCATTCCCGAATTCCTGACGCGGAGGCCAAAATAAATTAAAGTAATTAACTCGTAATTGATTTTCTTTCATTCCCAGATAATGGAAACATTTGGCAACAGCTGCGGAAGTCAGCCATTTAAATGGCGTGAGAGATTCCTATGGAATGCGAATTCGCATAAACAATCAGCGCCTTGCTGTTGGCTAGGTTACTTTTTAATTACTTGACGCATTTGTCTCCAGATTGACCTTGCTGCCCTCAGTCAGTCTCCCTGCCGTCTCTCTACACACTTGACAAATATGTCGCTCTGTGAAGCTTCAGATGGCGGCTCCACCAAACCTCCAATGCTACAAAAATGTTGCCATGGTCCTTTGGGGTCGAGCTCAATCCAAATGGCCTGCAACCAAGCGTTTCTCCTTCCCATTTCCTGCCGATGTGACATCATGTCTTCCTGCGTCAGGCGTGACGGTTTGACACGTTGATGGAGCAGCAAGTGGCAAGGGAGACGTCCCGCGTGTCACCGCTGATGACTTTCATGCGACCTTCACTACACTGTTTATGGCTAACCCTACTCTAGAAGAGGGATACTCTTCAATCAGCCGTACTGGGACATACTGGGACACAAAGCCCTGCCATACTGGGACCCAAACACTGGGTTTTGCTTCCCCCAGACTGCTCTGCACCCCAAGGCCTCTGAAGTCTTCCCTGCACCCACAAACACCACCCTTCTTATCACTGCTTCTTAATACTGTACTTAATACATTTTTTTACTACATCGTTTCATCGTTTCCAGTCCAGTTACATTTTACTGTTTTCCTCCATGTCAATTAACCTGGATATTTCACTGTTAACTGAGGTGCCCTCAAAGACACACCTTCGAGATTCCGGCCTGAAACGGAGCGACTATGAAGGGTTACAGAAATAAGGAGGCAAGTTAAACCAGTCAGTGTTAAACCATTAATGGCAGCATTAAAGGATTAAACAAATTCATATTCTTCGCACGGAGGAAATGCACTGATCCCCACGGGTCTTTACAAAGGCAACATTCCGCATCCTGGATTGAAATGGTCAGTTATTAATTAACAGCAACTCCAAGAAAACACAAAACATAAATTGTCATCTAAATGTACACATAGCCAGGAAGGACAGCACACTGAGAATGACTCATTCTACTATTAGTAAACTAAACGTTGCATTCACAAGCTAATTTACTTAATGTCTAATAGGGGGCTCTTGCCAGTTTCACTCATTACTAGCATTTATTATGCAAAGAGACTTTATTTTATGCACAATGACTTTCAAAGGGCCGGAATGGTGCAAGGCCAAGAGATTCAATGTTCCTTATCGTAATGTCATAAGCATATCATAATGTACAGCATGTGGTTCTGTTTACAAAGCACATTTTATGGGCCGTTGTCCCTTTGCGGCGAAGGTTAAATACATACGACTCTATCTGTGGCCAAAGTGTAACATTTACATCAGCCATTAAGCAGGAGATCGCGTACCAAATATGAGTACAGCTATGAACGGGCGGGGTACTGTGACTCCAATTAAACACAGAGAAGAACAGATGGTCAGGATTGAAGAGTTTGGCCAGGACACCAAGGTTACCGCCCAGCTCCTGAAGGCCAATGAGGCGTTTAAGAAACACACCCAATCAGGACCTGCATTTTAACATTCCACTGTGACCCGACCGGGTCCTTTACTGGTCACTGGCTCTCCAGTGAAGAGCGCCCCCTTCTGGTCCACGAACGCTTCCCTCACACATTGGCCATATTTCCGTTCAGGCGAAATATGAGAAAACAGACATCAGCTTGACATTTCGAAACGCTGTAATACGCGAGACCCTGATGGAGCGCAACACCCTTTGATAAGTACAGCTTGCAGCTCATGCGAGGAGCATTTGGCCTGTGATGAACACCTAACCTTCCAGAACTGAATGCTAACACCCCCTAATGCAAATCAAAACTACTACAATAATTCATTTTGTGGGCTTAAAAACCTCAATCAACATACACCGCCAATATTCTTTTTGAGAAACCTCGTAAATTACAAAGTCCCATTAGCATCTATGAAGCACTGAGATGCTGCATGAATTATAGGGCCGGATGCAATAATATCTGCTGATGTCACAGATCCTAGTCGGAGATCCTAGTGCTTCTCCATACCTCCCACTCACAGGGTCCTAAAGGGCAGAACATCCACTTAAAAAAAAGTGTTTTCGTCAGTCTAGCAGGTATCTGTGTCTTTAAATAGCCAGGTTGAAAAAAATGAGCCAGCGAGAGAGCTATTGGGCTGAAACTGGCACGATCTGGTTTAAATGGCCAGGTTGTTAATAAAATTGCTCATTCTGCTCTTCATGTGCCGTCGGCTGCAGAAAGTGAGGCGCTGCGTGAGGCAGCCAACGCTGGCTTCTGTCGGGACGGACTTGCTGACCCTGAAGCAGCCTAATTTATTACCAGTGGAGTCCAGGAGAACGGATGGTGGCCGGAATATCAGGCGCGACGCGTCGGACTTCTTTAATCGTTGCCATGGCGCCCGCTGATGCCCGGTGTCACGTCTTTATAATGCGTCCTGCTGCTCGGCACGCATAATAAGGCCCCCCCCACCCGCAGCCACGCTCCCCACGGGGTGTGAAATTCATTACTCTGGGCTGGCGAGACGGCACCTTCTCTGGACAGCCGTCCTGAGGCTTCAATAACAACTTAATAATAAAATGAACGGCGGGCTTTGGCTCAACGTGAAAACGTAAACAAGAAGCTAAACGAAAAGCTAAACAAGGTACAGGCTGATTATGCGGAAACACTTCAGGCTATCAAACCAAATTAGTGACCATAATTAATATTTCTTTTGTAGCAGCTGTTAAGAGCAGACATATACAGTATTGACCTGATGATGGTAGAACAACAGGAAGTCAATATATATATTTTTTAATTTACCGAAAGAATCCCGCCTAATGGAGACTGATGGCCTTTAAATTTGTGGTGGGTTTTTCCCCTCTTCGCTTGCCGCTGTGACAGATCTTCCGCGCTGACATAAGTGCCGGCTGCGATGTAAAACGGGCTGTATATCCCCGGGGCCTTGCTGTCAGCACATTCGACCCCGCAGGTCGCGGCACCCCGGGGAACGCCCTCACGATGAACGGCGACTCCAGGGGACGGTCAGACGCTCAGTCACTCATTTATCGATCCTCTAATGAACATTGTAAGTGGATTGTACTCTGACACACCTCTAAATTACTGCCCAATATTTTTAATCTTTAAAGCTTAAGTCTGCACCTGGCAACTTTGTGTATTTTTTTGTCATTACGGTGACTAATATGACTTAGATTTATGTTGCACTGAACCGCCTGCTAGGCCTCAGACCAACAACCTCTTGGTTACAAGACTACATCCCTGACCTTGCCGTCTAACGCGATTTACTCAGAGGAAACAGTTATGGAAATATTAGAACTGACCATATGATCTTAGTCACTAGGGGGGAAAAGGTGTGGAACTGCTTGCACATGGGCTGATGTTTGGGAGGAAAAGGCCAGAAAATTCCCACAGGATGGCATTTGCTAGGATGGAATGCTTACACACTTTGACCAGCCAGACTGGGATTCCAAATCAAACAGCTGCAGTGGTGGGGTTGAGCGAGCGAGCTGGTGCTCCTCCTTGGATGACCTAGTTCATTACTGCGCCTCCAGCAGAATGCTCACTCACCAGCGCTGAAGCCTTTGCTCCTCAGCATGTGACCTACTTCTAACAGAAGCTCTACCCTTCGCCCTAAAAGACAATATGCTGGTTCTTTTTAAATAGTTCCTTGGACATTATTTGGAAACATAAAACTGACATTGATTTTATACTTAATTGGATGCCAAATCCTGGGGGAGACCAGGATAAAGGGGACAGTCGCGTGACGGAACCTTAAAGGAGAGGCCTTCGATTCTGATAGGTGGATGTGAGGAAGGAGGGTCGGAAGGCCAGAGTGGGCGGGGTTATCAAGTGCTGCCAGTCACTGGTTGGTTTAGTACCATCTCAGTGTTTTCCATTGGGTTAAACCAGTAATTGACATTACGGCATTTGCTCTCACTCACCCAGTCACTGCTTATTAGGTATCAGTGCAGGAATGGAAGGAGATGCAGTTGTGCAACAACAGTATCAAAGACACCTGTCAGGGCTGTAATTATAGTGAAGATAGAAGATTACTCACTGCACTAGTAATTATCTTATTTAAATGTCAGTGCACTCGCAGGCGCGTCCATGTTCCTGCCAGCGACATGGAGAGACCGGGACTGTGTTTGTGAAGAGGGGGATGAGCAGGCCGATGCCCCACAAACACGTGCCGCTTGGTCCCTAGAACGAAAAACTGCATAATGGAGGGAAGAGCCCCAGTCTGCCACTGACAAAGGAGCCCTGTTCATGGTGGGGGGTGGATCTCTCGCCTCCTCCAACGAGCTGCGTGTCTGTCAGTCGGGAGTCTCACTAAATAAAAGGACAACATCATAAAGGTTTTCTGTTTTTCTGAGAGACTCTAAAGTTACAAGCTGTTGTGTCACTGTATGTGTGTGTGTGTGTGTGTGTGGATTAGATTTATATTACTTAGTGGGGACCAAATGTCCCCCACAATGTAATAAAATCCATTTTTTTTTTATCTTATGGGGTCCATTTTTCGGGTCCCCACAAAGATCTGTGAATGCAATGAAAAAAGAAAAAATGCTTTAAAAGTAAAAATATCTTGTTTGGTTACTTACGGATAAGATTAGGGCTGGGTAGGGGTTAAGGTCGTCATGTTGAAATGAATGGGGAGACCCCACAAAGATATAATTACAAACCTGAGTGTGTGTGTGTGCGTTTCTGTGTGTGTGTGCAAGCGGGTTTACCTATCCTTATGGGGACACAATGTCCCCATAACGTGATAAATATCCGTTTTTTTTCCCTTATGGGGA
>JAODJU010000079.1:2149055-2159714 GCA_026776725.1 Gnathonemus echidnorhynchus
GGGGGGGGGAGGGGGCGTCACCCCTGTGCTTTGGTTTATGGTGTATGTAATGAAGGTGCAGGTCACACAGCATTGTTCGGTTGCCAGTGGGTGCGTACACAGCATGCTAATTCACAGTCTTTATTGCATTATTATTTTTTATTTTTATCCATCTTAAGCTTGTGCTCCATGGAAAAGACATTTTTTTACATGATGCTTAAAGACTCATCCGGTTTTTACACATTACGTCTTCCAGCAATGGGTATAAAGAAATAAGAAAATAAGATTTCAAATGTTAAATATGTAAATAGATCAGTATATGTCTGTGCTGAATTGGTGAGCATTCAGCAATATAACCTGAATTTCAAAAACACCTAAGCTCACTCACGATGCCCCCGGCTGTTTCAGCTTCAAATCATTTTCTTGGTGCACAGACTGTTTCTAGTATATCCTTTGGTTCAGGTTCGCTTTGTGTCATTAAACAACCGTAGCCATGTGATTGGAGGACAGTGGGCTCAAAATCGCATGTTTATACCAAATGTATCAAATTTCACCATTAGCCTGCTACTTGACCATTAATGCAGCACGAGCACATACAGCGTGCATGTGTGAGAACAGTATGCATGCATTCGGACACACTGTGCTGACGATGCAAATTACTTGACCCTGATGTTTTCCAGTGACGGAGCTGAATGCCCACGAAAGTTAAAAGCTGCCAAAATCTATCAAGGACAAAATACATTTATGAGTCAACTTATGTAACTGGGCATTGTTTTTTTACTTAAATTGTTACACAGATGGCACTTCCTCCGCCATCTTAACAAAAATTTCTGAACAAGCATTGTTTCTGCTCACTTCTCCAGTGGCCTTGTGGGATGGCGTAGGGTCCATTGGCTGCAGAATCTAGTATATCATCCAGGTACGGTTCTTCTACTGTCTCATCCATACTGAGGATTTGGCAAAATGTAGTATGTCATCCAGTTACTATTTGCCTACTGTCTCATCCATACTGAGGATTTGGCAAAATGTAATATGTCATCCAGTTACTATTTGCCTACTGTCTCATCCATACTGAGGATTCAGACCTACTGTTCATGTCATGTACTATATCTCGCCTACTACATAGCAAACAAGTATGTGAATTCGGAATCATCCAGAGACAGTTGTTTTCTGGGTGGGTAACATGAACAGGAATTACAGTTTCAGCCATACCTGTAAGAAAATTCCAGGAAAAATATCCTAGAGACACAACAGTCCCCCATTGTCAACAGCTCAACTGCGCAGCAATGCATATCCTCTTTTGGTTTCTTTTTTCATTTCTTTGTAATGGATATTTAGGAGTGTGAACTCACACAATGACACACAACATGTGCACAGAAGCAATGGAACAAATGAGGATATCAGTCCCCTGTAGGTGGCGATTACTGTGCACTTTCAATCAATGCCTGGTATAACCCAATGGGAGCCAAGGAAGTAAGTGATTGGCAGGGGGTTAACCCACTCAGTGGCTGGCGTTGCATGATATTCCCACCCACAGTGGGTTTTGAAATCTTATTTCTCCCATCATCAATCAATAGCATCTGGCCCTCTGCTGTGAACATGTTAACCGTAAAAGAACTCCTGCTAGTTTAAACAGATGCCTTTTCAGAATTTCCAAGATTTAACACAAAATATGCACTGAAACACATGTTATTCAATTTGGTTTTATTGCTTATCTACAAAAGTGGGTTTCTTATTCACATCCCAGCAGCGTGTTTCATTATCTCAAGCCTGAAGCCACATTTTTACATAGCAGTACATTGCTCTCTGGATATTGCAATCTGTGTCAAACAGTTACATCCTCCGTGGCACAACAACCAAATCTCTTTGACATTGACCTTTGACCTTCTCTCTGGGGCCTGAACTCGACCCCAGGCCTGTGCAATGTCTAATCTTTAAAAAGTATCTCCTAATTGCTTTAGCTTTCCAGGACTCCCAATCACAAAGAGTTCATGCAATTACTGGAGCTTTTGGTGCAAAAGTGGATTGTAATTTACCAGGCAGAGCACTATAAAAACAACAGAAAGGGACATTGTTTTGCACGTCATGACAAAGAACCAAAAAGTGAAATCAAGTAGGCTAAGGGAGATATCGGCAACAAAACTGGGCATCTGACGCGTGTAGGCCAGGTAAAGGTTGTACAACATCAGGAAACAATTCAATAGATATGCTTGCAGTGCCCACTGAATGGGAAGGGCTGACATCACTGAAGCCCACCCAAAGCCTGCCCCACCCCAGGGAATTTCTGGGAATAAATCAACCAGGTCACTACCCTGAATTGTGACTTGCTAAATTCTGTCATGGTCCAGGTGACCATGTGACATTCCCTTCTAGAGCTACGTTCATGAGCCACTGGAAAAATGATTAAGACAGTAGCTCAAAGCAGACATTTAGATCTATACTTATGAAAATTTAAATATTCAAAGATTACGATTAGCATTGTCCATACAAATGAAATACTGGAGATTCTGGGTTTGCTGTTTTTTATTCATGGAGTATTTGAAAAGAGAGTGAAATCCTTTCCAGTGACCCCCCCAACACGCACACACACACATAGACACACAGACACAAACACACACACACATACATACACACACACACACTCACACACACACTCATACACACACACTTGTACCATTAGACATTTTGCACCTTGATTTATTGTCCAATAAGCACTGAAAGCGGGGGGTGGGGGTGTGGTGGTCGTCTGAACCACACAGAAATCAGCCTCATAACCAGTAGCTACCAGTTTATCTGGGATGCACCTTATTACCGCAGTGATTTCTTCACTTAAGCGCGTGTGGTGACTCCAGCTAGATCTGTTCCTGTCTCAAGGTCAGCGGTGAGAATTCTGCCATGATTCTAGGTCATGGCCGCTTCAGAATGTCACTGCTCCGCTGCTGGCAGGTGCCACGCGAGCCGGGTCCGTCAGGCCACCACAGTCTGAGATTTATGGAGGCCCAGAGCACCTCGGATCGGAGGCGGCGCCCGCTCTTAAACGCGGCACAGGCTATGCATCTTCCACCTCGTCTTCCACACACCCTCATGCCAGCTTCATGGCACAAGAGAAGAACAACAAATAAAGGAGTAAATCAGCGCACGCCTGTCCCGTCCCAGTCGGCCCATCCCCCGTGTCACTGTCAGGTCGGACATAAAAGCCACAACGAAGGGGTGACTGGGGGAGCAGGGAAAAACACCAAAGATTATAAGAGACTCTGAGTCGCCCCCGATTCACCCATCATAGCACGTAAGACGCAAACTGCCAGAAAATGAAGGGGGGGAAATGCAGAGAAGGGGGTTTAAAGGGGAACAAAGAACAGCAGTTAAACACTGACCATGTTCATCTGACTGCTGATGGATGTATATAAACACTGACAGTTTACGGGATGGGGAGTCTTCACTCTCCGAGGTCATAATTAATGGACACCACCCCCAGAAGCGTTCCGGCTTTCCAGATGTATCCTGGGCCAAATCCCACCACTGGACCCCGGACCACATTGGTGACACATACCATGTGTGTTTGCTAACCCAGCTCTCACTGGTTTTGATGGGTCTCCTCAGCTACCAGATCCAAACAAGAACACCTTTTCTCAGCCCCTTCCGGTTCGGCCGCCCAGACACGGGCAGGGGGGGGGTGGGGGGGGGTCTGGGCCCTCGACTAACTTCCGCCGCATCATTAAGAATGCAGGGACGAACACAAATTACCTGCAAATAATTTAATGCAAACCAATAAAACATTATTAATAAAAGCCTGAATTAAAATTACGATTTTTTTAAATAAAAATGTGATTTTTAGGTTAAAGGTACCGATTACTCACTGAGTGTTGCAATTCGATATGTACCAATCGACTATTTTTAGACTGTATTTTTAATGTTGTGTCATTGACAAATTTCAGCCAAAATGCATCATGCATTGTGAGATGGGCAGGCTTTGACTAATTAGAAGAGAAATGAAAGTTACATCTGAATTTGCCAAAAGCAAACAGACAAGACTTGGTGCCCCCCAACCCCACCTTGTTCAGACACATCCTGTGGCCCATGTTCTGAGAGGCCACTAACTTGGGAACTATCAATAGGTGTTTGGAAATCCCTGAAAAGTGTCACTTATTTTTCCTTATAATTATGGCTGTTCCCACATTTTGCTCAGTGAGCTTCGGAGTGGGGGGGTCTCGATCACTCAAAATCAATCATGTAATATTTTTTTCTTTGTGAATTGTGGATAGGCACAAATGATACGACAGGTTGGGGTGGGGGACGGTCTCTGTGACACCAGGTAAACTAACACTAATATTACTTCATGTAAATAATATATTTAGGAAAAACACTGCAAAAAGTGTGTATAAGTAGGTTATAATGCTGGTGTTGGTTTGGAAAAAAACAACAACACAGACCTTCCTGCATGTTGGAGAGACACAGGTCACCGTGTTTGGGAGAGACACAGGTCACCATATTTGGGAGTGACAAATAAAAGGCTGTCAAAAAAAAATAAAAGATCAGTTCCACTCTCGGATTAAATTCCCATATTTGTCACAGAATGTGACATAATAAGCAGAACAGTATCCTGAAGCATGCATACTACATCTTTGAAAGTGATTTCAATTTTACGTGAAAAAAGGATCTTCCAGTGGAAAAAAACAACGTATCACAAAAGTAATAACAAAGAACATATCGATGGTACATAACTACTTATCTAACAACAAAGAAATAAACAAATACATAAACAAGGTAGGTAAAAGTGACAAGCGTACATACAGAATATGCGCAGCAATCTGTGCTTTCAGTTGAAATTTTCTCAACATATTATAGAGCTTATATGTTAATATTCCATGTAAATATGACATGCTATGTACAGCGCTGCTCTGGCGGGACGGAATGGGGGGGGGAGGGGGGGGCGTTGAATAGAAAAATGAGGCAGCGTAAGATCACATGCGGCTGATACCTCATGCCAGATATAAAGGGTGATGTAAGCTTTCACACACCGGTTACCCAGGGGAGGCTAATGGCCGAAAGAAGGGTGAAAGAAAACCTACCGTGGTAAATAACTTATCAAATCCCGGCCAGTTTCGCTATAAAACCAGCTCAACTGAGGACAGAAATCTTCCATGCTTTTCTGTATCGAACGAGAAGAATAGAAACCACAAGAACGGGAAATGCTTCATGCCGTTAGACGGGGCGGGTCCATCAATCCATCTTGTGTCCGCGGGCTGGAGGGTTACTCCCAAGCACAAATACATTCATCCAAGCCAAAGGTACTGCATATAAATCTCACACCCGCCCAGCACATTACGGTAAATGTGCTGTAAAACCACAGGAAGCAAAAATACTGCAATGGCTTGCAACATAAATGGAGACTAGTGGACCCCATAAAGAGCATATAGCACATAAATATGTATACATGTGGTATAAGTGCGGAAAATCATATTTATAAGCGTTTCAAAAAAGCTATCTACAATAAATTGTGTTCATTTGCATAAATACAGTCTTATCACCTTAGTGGGAAAGTAAATGTATAAAGGGACACTCATTTTACCCATATATCCATACTTAAGTCTACATTTCTAAGCATTGCCCTTCTGCACTCCAGTTATTTGCAGGCTCATCTTACTTACGCTATTCTGTCGTTTGTTGTAAAAGTAAGATTTGTTCAGTGAGTGCAGTGGATAACAGCTCACTGTATCTGGAGTGCAGAGGAAGGCGTCTTTCGCGTACAGTGCATATTCCCTGTAGCTGCTTACAAGCGAGTCCCCCACTCAGTGAATGCCAGTTCTTTACAAAATCTCTTTTTTTTTTTTTCAATCCACAGAAATCCTGTTACGAGTAAAAAAGTGTTATTAAAAAGTGTGGGAAACGCTTCCCTCGCAGTCTCCAAGTCTAGTTCACGTAGTAGAGCCAGTAGATGAGGTTGAAGAGGGAGAACGCGGCTGGGAATATAATCCGCGACCAGCGGTCGATGGCATTCACGTCCGTCAGGTCGGGGATCTTGATCTTGAGCTGCGAGGACCTCCTGCGCAGTCGCGGCTTCTTCAGCTGCGCAGTGCGCTCCAGGCCCTGCCGGGGTGTGCCCGCTTTTCTGTACTGCACGCTGGAGCCATCGGTTGGCGTCGCTGCCGCCGTCAGCGAGTTCCTGCCCTCCGGGGGGCTGGCAGCCACCTCGTGGCCGGCCACCTCGTTGTGGATTTCCAAGGTGGTCAGCAGGATGTTTCCGTGGGCGTCGACCTGGAGACAGGGCAGCGGGAATGGTGTTGAGTGTCTAGACTGGGAATGCTGGGATTGGGGGGGCAGATCTAAATGTATTCAGAACCTTCAAGGCTCCTGTGATAAGACCAGTTGCATCACTGGGATGCCATCCTGATAGGGGCATTTGGGAATGTCTGGTGGGTACCAGTGTTCAGCTAAAAGTTAGCGACTGGATGGCGGGGGGGGGGGGGATGGCTGTTTGATGATGAGTGGGTGGGGCGAACGATCCTTTTGGGTGGGCAGACAATCTGTCTGGGTGGGCACTCTCCACCTTTAACCACTGTCCAGCCGTAACCACTGTCTAGCCGTAACCACTGTCCAGCCTTAACCGCTGTCCAGCCGTAACCGCTGTCCAGCCGTAACCACTGTCCACCCGTAACCACTGTCCAGCCGTAACCACTGTCCAGCCGTAACCACTGTCCAGCCGTAACCATGCCCCTGACAGAGACTCGGCCCCCTGTGGACCGCAGTGACGTTTCGGGCCACAGCCAACCAAAAGCTCCTAGGAGGACTGACAACAGCGTATTGAGGGTGAGCCCTCGTCACCTCAGCAACACAGGAAGACAAAGGCAGGCTTCATGCATTAATCTCCAAGGCCATAGCCTGAGGAGTGAGTGTGCGTGACGTACCGAGCAAAGGAAAACCCAGAAGTGCATCTCTCACGATGAAGGAGGGCCTCAGAGTGCCGCTCAGAGCCTAATCACAAAAATCACAGCGCTTGTTAAAAAATTATGATTGAATAGGGCCATTTTTCCCTATATGAAAAATACGGGACAGCTTGTTTACAGATGCACGGTGGTCCTGTTTACTGATGCTTGAAACATAAAGGTGTGTTAACAGACGGGTAGAGTGAGCCCATTTCTTTAAATAAAGCAGTTTAGTCCTCTACTAAAATGTATGCACCATTGCTCACATCTCACGCAATTATAAACAAGCCTTAAAAATGGTATTTTATAAACACACTTCCACCATATTTCCTGAAGGTGACAGCACATTCTATCCATTGATTATTCCTTGTTACCCCTTAAAAAAAAGTATGCCATAATAAATCATCCAGGCGTACATATTTCATTCAGAGCATAATTTAAAAGTCTGAGTGGATGTCAAGTTTCTGACCCCCCCAGAGATGGATAGTCACTGTAGGGAGCATGCATCCACCCGGCATTCCTCTGAGGGTCATGATGCTGGTGGGGGGGGGGGGCGCATGGCTTAGAGAACAACAGAGGGCGGGGTTACTGTGTGCCATCAATCAGCCAACAGCTGGCTTAACTCTCTCTGTGGGCTCCTATTGGACCAGCTGACAAGCATGGCTTACCAGGATTGGTCCATTGAGCCAATTACTCGAAAGCACCCTTTCCCTGACTCCAGGATATGATGTTGTGACAGACAGAGTGAGGAGACCAAACATACACAACATGGCAGACAAGACTCTGATGCATCTTTGCATTATGACAGGGAAAAAAAAACAAAGGAACTTTGCAGGGCGGCAGAGTTTGAAGGGAAAGCTCAAGGATGTGGGATAGTGCGTCCATAGATACACACTCACCGCCCCCGGCCGACAGCCTTGTACCTGATTGGACTGTTTAACAGATCCTGGGTTGCAATTGGCTCCTTCCAGAACAGACTGTTCAGGAAAGACACAAGCAGAGACTGCCTTTTACTGGTGACACAGCTACGTGGCTTCGCTACAGAGAGCCGTAAGGAGCAGCAGTACATTACCTGAATATACTATATTCAGCTAATGTAATATTTAACAATTTTTATATGAAAGTATTCTCTAGACTCTAACGGCTCTGAAACTAAAAGGTACCCTCAGGACACGACTCCACACTCGACACGAGGTTTTTTAAAAAGCGTTCCACTCGTTAATGGATGTGTCGAGAAGTTCATTTTTTTTAGCTAACCTCCTCACTTTGTTCTTGGATATAAACAGCCGAATAGCACTGTGTGCACCAGCAGGGCTATCTTCTCTGTGAGGGAGGGGCGAGTAGACGGACCCCCCCCCACACACAGGGCATGTCAGCAAGCCAGACTCTTCCGCCGGAGTGAAACAGAAGCACCCAAACCTGCATTCACCTGTCAACTGCCGCCATGTTTATAGATAGCAGTAGATGCTAAGCTTTGGAAGCCAATATATCATTAATCAGTATAATCTATAAGCGAATAATATAAGCGCATGTGGTGAGCGGCCAGCTGACGATGGAAAGGATGCCAGAAATAAAAGGTCCATATCTTAGCAGCTCAACGGCTTGTGCATCGTCTGCAAAAATGTCTCCCAAAAGCCTGATGGCTTATTGTTACATATACACAAAGAACTCATATAGCACAATAATGGTTTTATTAAGAATTCTCTAATGATGTTACAATGGTTATAAAATGTTTCTTTATTGTCATGACGTATAGAAACACAAAATAAGTGTGGGCTATGCTTTCATTACCGAAAGCGAATGGTCTCATTTCTAATCCAGTGTCCCAGCCCTGCTACATACCACAGACTATACGAATAAGTGAAATTAATCTGAATAACAGGTACCGCAGCACCTAGATAACAGAGAGAGAGGCTGCCTATATTCAGTGTTTGATTGGGTTTACATTTATCTCCTTGGGAATCCATCCCGAGAGATTTCAAGTGACTTGCCAGCACCAGGGGGTAACATTTAACCTAATTTTTAATATTCAGTTGTTTTACTATTCGTGGCATTCTGCTAAATGCCAAAATTCTTTGATGATCTCAGAGGTAGCCAGAGTTACTGTGCTGTCTGAATAAAGACCTGGAAGGAAACCATTTAGCTGACCGTGGTCTCAGGCGTGTGGGCGGGGCCACGCTCCAAGGTGGGCGGAGTCACGATCCCAGGTGGGCGTGTGGGCGGGGCCCACACTCCCAGGTGGGCGGAGTCACGATCCCAGGTGGGCGGCCTTTACCTTGTTTCTGTCGTATTTGCTCCGGTCGTTGTTGGCCTTCTCTGCCTTCTCTGCCAGCTTCTTCTGCATCTGAGGCCCTCTTCCGAAGAAGATGTAGTTGACGAAGGCGTACTCCAGCAGGGCGAGGAAGACAAAGACGAAGCAGCCCATCAGGTACATGTCGATGGCCTTGACGTATGGGATCTTGGGTAACGTCTCCCGCAGGTGGGTGTTGATGGTCGTCATGGTCAGCACCGTGGTGATTCCTGTAAGAAGACAACATCGGCAATACAGTCTCCAGACCGATCCGGCCCAGTGCTGCCCAGTTTCCCAACTGATGTGGTAAGAAGCCTTATACGTGTCCCTAAATAATGACAGGTCGCAATTCCCCGACAACAGCAACACTGTACCAGTTTCCAAACCTGAAAGCACTAGTTTTGTTTCAGTGATTTAAATCACTTACTGATTTCAGTGTGCATGTTGAATCGAACCATATCATTACGGGCACCTGAAGTTACCGCCTCAGACCACAAACCGGCAATGCACAGCAAACTTCAGCAAGCCATGTTTCCATAACACCCAGATGTTGTACCAGATGTTGAGGCTTCTGGAGTGTACAGTGTAATTTCAAGCAGCTGATAATTAAAAAATGAACTAACATATGTTGATATAATTGAATGAATCTTGAGAAATGAAATCAGGGATAATGCTTCCATCGAATAGTGGGGTGGGGGGGATCCTATAGAAAAATAGAATAACAGAAAAACAGAATAACAATGAAGAGTGCATCTTACCCCCCTATAAATGGCATATGGCCTGATACTGCCATTAAATTGAGTTCACTGCTTGATATTTGATAATTTTATGACATATAAATATTACCACTAGAGGTTCCTTGTGGGTAAGTATAGAAGTGATTTTTCTTCACTGTTTTCTTTTCGAGTATTGCATAGTAAGCAGGTACAGGGTAAGGTAACGGCCGTTATGTGCCGCTTGACCACAAATGGCGAATCTTTCACTAAGACCCTGCCTCTATCAGAGGGCAGCATTTGAGGCTGATGTCAGGAGGGCGTTTTGGGTTTGAGGCGGCTGCTTTCTGAGCGGGAAGCAGCACACAGCTCAGGATGAAGGCGAGCCATAGACCGGCAAGTAGGTCGAGGATGAGGAAAGACCCTCGAAAAGACCCTTTACACGCTGTCCACCTTACTCACTGCCCACCTTACGCGCTGCCCACCTTACTCACTGCCCACCTTACGCGCTGCCCACCTTACACGCTGCCCACCTTACTCACTGCCCACCTTACGCGCTGCCCACCTTACACACTGCCCACCTCACACGCTGCCCACCTTACACACTGCTCACCTTACACACTGCCCACCTTACACACTGCTCACCTTACACACTGCTCACCAAGCCCTCACTTTCCTCTCACAGGACTTTTCCCCACAAGACTCTGCTTCTCCGACGATCATGACCCTTGTATTCCTACCACCTTCGCACACC
>JAODJU010000079.1:2159814-2177506 GCA_026776725.1 Gnathonemus echidnorhynchus
GGGGGGGGGGGATGGGTTGGCCTCGCAAAGGAAAACGCTCCCTACATAAACCTGCAATGTGTTTTTTTTTAATGGCCAGGCTTCATGGTTTTTAAATAGAATCGTAAAGCAAACAGATCCATAAACAAAAAACAGGAGTAAAATGCGATTCTGAAGACAGACCTGAAAATGAACGCGGCTGTTTGGTATTCAAAGCTGCATGCAGGTGAGGGGTGGGGGGGGATATTCTGGATATTCTGTCTCCCATCCATACGCAGATAATGAGGAAATTATTCGGATTTGCTTCCCCCCCCCGCCGATAAGAGCGTCTGTGAGTATAGAAGAACAGCCACAGCGGAGTAATGACACCATCCGACAGCACCGGTCAGGGGGTGTTGCACTCCGCTCCCCCCCCCAGGGACAAACTATGCGTTTTCAAGATAAACTTAGTCTCGGGGGGGCTCAAGCACTTGTTCACTGGTCAGACCGGTCAGCCAATCAGAACTTCTGCTGCCATCCTCTTTTATCTCCTACAATCTCTAGCGCTTCCTCGTCCCTGTTGCCGTTCCCGTTCGGCTCCCTGCCCCCCCAGCTGGAGCAGGTATGGCAATCGCCCCGGGCACCCCCGAGGCCGCCGGTCTTAGCGTCAGGTCGCACATCCGCATCGCCGGGGCTGACTCTCCGCAGCCGAGATCTGTCTCTCCCTCTCTCACGTACACACTCGCACACGCTGCAGAACATGCAACCGGCGCAGAACTCGCTGCGGCTCTCAGGCAGCAATAAGCCTCTTTGCAGCTAGGTAATGAAGTCGTGTGGTGCAGGGCGGTGCCGGCACCCGTGCGCAGGTTGCGGCTCGCTGCAGCGGCTCTAGCACGCCGGTGGCAGCGCCAGGTGATTGATGGCCCAGTTTCCACGCTGCTCTCCTGGCGCCGTGCCGTCGCTTAAGACAGATGATTGGCTCCGCCCGCCACCCATGCTTCATTAATTCGGCCCCCGGCGGTCTGTCACTTATCGGGACGAGATCGGCGGACCCCGCTCCATTATCTGTCATTCGCAAGCTTCTCATGCCACAGATGGGACGCCCTCAACACCCTCCCCCCCCCACATCCCCAAAATCCACCCACCCGTCCGCCTGTCCAGCCCTCTCCTCCCCCAACCTTAAGCCTACTCCTCCATTCAGAGCCCACATACCACCTGGGCAGCCGCTGTAGAGGTGGAAAGTAACAGGCTGGTGTCGCCCCCTCGTGGCCAAGTGAGAACGAGGCACATCTCCTTGGAACCCAGCGGGATTCCAGAACACCTGCCGTCGCCATTGGAGACGGATGTGGACGTCGCTCTTATCTGCCACCTTTGTTGTCACGCTGTTATAGTGCCGCCATTCCAAATTTGTTTGCCAGCTGCATGGGTGGGAGGGGGGGGGGCATATCAACACAAGGAGACCCACAAATTGCTGCATGGAACTCTGGGAAATCCACGTGTAAAGGTATCCACCTTTCGGCAGCGCGACACCCTTCTTTCGCCTGTAACCGTGACTTACCACACAGTAGGTTTTTGACCAGGGGGGCGGCGAAGGCATGTCGGTGTATGTGTGGGAAGGGGTTCCTTTCTGCCGCAGTCCTGTCATAAATCATGCTGACCTAGGGGGGGAGGGGGGTGGCGTCTTCCACCCCGCCGTTCCGATTGAGTTCACCGACTCCGAGCAGAACTCGGAATGTGCTGTCGGGAAGCAGAATCACACACCGTCGCAGCTCGGTCGAGACGCGGGGGTCGCTCTCCGTCTCGGGTGTTTCTCACAGGTAGCCTCGCAGCTAACCATTGCTCCCGACCTCGTTGGGGCTAATCCTGCCATTATTTACATGATCCCCAGGGACGTCAGGGAGTGGGGCAGGATACAGCAGCACAGATACTGAGCTGTGGATCCACAAAGACGGAAGATGGCGGATTTGAGACTTCTCTCCCCCTGAAGTGCGACTTCGTGTGACTTCGATTTGTCTGGCTCTTAAGCAATTTGGACACTGATTCACATTTTGACCAAGGTGTTCTGTCCTTAATTATCACTAATTCCGGGAAAGACAGTGTGGTGGCGCACCGGGTAGCAATGTTGTCTCACACCTTCAGGGTCAAGGGTTCGATTTCCACGTTCTCTGTATATGTGTGGATGCTCTCCCTGTGGCTCTCCTGTTTCTTATAGGTACTCCACAAAAATTAAGCGACTTCATGCCCCTATATCGCCCACGGTGAGTGAGCCTGAGTGTGTGTGTCTATTGCGGTAGTCCGGCATGCCGTCCAGGATGTCCCATGCTCAGCCTAAGCTTACTGGGATAGACATGAGGCTGTCTGTGACCCGGTACTGATAGATTAATGGAAAAGGGGGTACCAACTGTGTTGGGACGGGAAGTTCTGGTGTAATGTGGGAAAGATCTGTCTATAGGAGTAACTCTCTGTACAGCTCCTGCCCAACTGAGAACAGCACTAACAACCATGAGACACTAGGGGGCGCTAGGTTGTGGCCCCACCCTGCCAGAGCACATTACACACTAAGGGATCAAAAGGTCCAAGTAGGTCCAATAGCCCCAGGTTCTGAAGTTTTTTCTTACCGGCCTCGCTGCCCACCTAGTCCAGCCTCTTCAGCGCTCATTACCGAAAGTGCTGCCATTTTGGATTCTCATGCTAATCCGGTCGGTACCAAAAGCCCACTGCCAGCTCCAGGGTTGATCCAGAGTTTCTTTCGTGTAGGAATTTTGCCGGTGTTCTAGGAATGATGGGGAAATGAGAAGCCTTATTGGGATCCATTACCAGTTGTTACCTGAGTGGCTGATGCAGGCTGCTTGCTAACTGTCAATGGGGGGGGGGAGGGGGGTTGTACATCATTTTCTGTAAGGTGCTCATACTTCAGCCTCTATCTCTAGAACCTCCAATCAAGACTGATGGGTTTTTAGCCACAATCTAAGTGAAACATTTCTTGCAACAAAGGTCACAGCAAATCTAAAATCCTGCTGAGCTCCTCCTAATTTCCATACAATTTCAAAGTACATGCTGTTCCAGAACTATCTGGGGTTCTGCACTGCATTCAAGTGCAAGTCCGCCCCCCCCCCTCCCCCAGCAGAACCCTCACAACTGGAAAGGCAAGTGCAGATGTGATCCTCCAGTACGGAGAACATCCTGAACAGATCTCTCCAGTGAGGGGGATGGTTCTGCAGAAGGTTGTGTTTACCCTCCTGCAGGAACAGCTGGACCCTAATGCCTATGCACATCCAGCCCTGTGTACCGTGATTTCACTGCTGACCAGGAAATACATCGCTCCAGAGTGATATCGATTTTTCTTCTCCCTGTGATGTTCCCCTCGGTGGAAGTTCATCCGAATGCATCACAGTGATAGCATCATACGAAATGACGTTTGGGTTTTCTTAGGTCCCAGCTTACAAACGCAGGAAAATAACACCAGGTGTGATTCTGAGTAGTTTAAACCCGGAGGCTGGAGATGCTGCAGGCCTGAGATTGCCCCCCCCCCCACGGAGAAGCGGATGGCAGCAGATGCAGTTAGGATTGCCGTGCAGCTGAATGAAAGGAGGTGCAGATCACACCAAAAGGCGTGTATGTGGATCCAAGAATACTCATGAACTACCTTATTTGTACGACCTTTATGATGAGATAGGGGCATGCAGTATATTCAGTAGCCCATAAGTCACCCCCTAGCACCTGGCAAACTGGGCTCCACTGCGGTGGGTCCCGGGGGCACCAGAGACGGGCAGCTCCGCCAGACACGCTACCCCGCATGGCTGCGAAGCGGTCGCACGGGACGGCGATGCCGTCAGCCGCAGTTCCTGCGGAAAGGAACGCGGCGTCTTTCATCAAGGCACAAAGAGCGCCATTATCTGTAGACATCTCCAGCGGCAAATATCCTTTAATGAACCCTGAAAGCCAATCCAGGTGAATCTTGCCCTTCCAGAAGCAAGCATCCCTCAGCCCTCAATAAACAGACACAAAGTAATATGCATGTGGCTGTATGGAGTCAGATTAGCAGATGTAATAACACACATCTGTTTGAAGAAGGGAATCTTCTATGCTGCTCCTGACACAGGGTAAATAAGAAACGTACAGCATTTCCTCTGTATATATCTTATGAAGATGAAATATATTTAATCTAAATAAATGGCTTGTATAGCTATATACTTCTTTTGTTCCTCTGTCACTGGATGACTTAGCTAGGTAGCACAGAGCAGCCTGCTGTGACTTCAGCGTATTCCTTTAGAAGGCCGCGTGATCAGGGGAGGTTATTACTGCTTATCAGCTAAGCTATTATTTATTAGGAAGAGCTTTTAAAGCAACTTAATGTTGAAAAGCTATGTTTTCGATGATGCTTTGAGTCACGGCGCTAACGAGCGGGAAGGTATTTATTTTTAATAGATTGCTGTAAAAAAAAAAATGCGCAGTAATGGAGCAAAAACGCAACGAGACAAGATAAGGCGGCGAGGAGCAAGCGTTTCCTACGGTAATCACAGGTTTACAGCCGCGTGGTTAATGCTCGTGTCGGCCGCGGGTCGCTTTCTCGCTGTTGCTGTATAAAACGGAAGCTCTGCTCTGGACTGGGTCCATCTCTTCGGGGTCCGGGCCATTTCTCCGCAGTGTGCCAGATGGTCTCGGTGTCTCGGTTACCCGCGATGTTTCATCCCCGTTTTGTAAGGTGCGCCTCCCTGTGTCATCTTCAGTGACAAGATCGCTGTGAAGGACACTGACCATTTTGCTCATCCTCAATGGCTGGTCTGTCAGACGGGGATAATGGCAGCAGAGGCCACAGACGTTGAAGAGAATCACATCCCTCTATCCATCTTCCAGGAAGATAGACTGAGATGGTAGCTTCACCTCCCTTGACTTAAACTCCACACACCTAGAGATGTAACCTAACATCATATTGGCCTTTTTTATTGCTTCCCCACACTGGCGAGAGCGGGACATGGAAGAATCAACATACACACCAAGGTCTTTCTCATAATCAGCTACCTTTATTTCAGTGGAACCCATGAAATATCTGTACTTTATATTTCTGCTCCCTGCATGGACTACCTTACATTTATCTACGTTAAATTTTATCTGCCAGGTATCAGCCCAGTCGCTAATTAAATCAAGATCTCGTTGTAGCCTCTGTGCTGCTAGTTCGGTATCTGCTACACCACCCACCTTGGTGTCATCTGCAAATGTAACCAGTTTACTGTATGTATCGGTGTCAATGTCATTAATGTAAATTAGGAACAAAAGTGGTCCTAAAATTGAACCCTGTGGTACCCCACTATGAACGCAGACCCACTGTGACATTGTGCCTCTAATAACTACTCGCTGCTTCCTGTCTGTTAACCAGTTTTCGATCCAAGCTGCTGCAGTTCCTGAAATCCCTGCAGCTTTGAGCTTAAGCCAGAGCCATTTGTGGGGGACAACATCAGAGGCCTTCTGGAAATCTAAGTAGATCACATTGTAGGCCTTTTTGTGATCACCTGATGTCAAGCTCTGAAATACTGGGAAGGAAACTGATCAGGGGCTATTTTTAATATTAGGCCACAGTGACATTGACCATGAGCAGCCTCACTGCAGGTGTGAGGGTCAGGCCAATGCAAGGTTGGGCTCCTCGTGGCCCAAATGCAGACCAGCTCCTCCACCTGCCCCTTGGCCCTCTGGGAACTAGGAGCTGGTGCTTGCAGTTATCCATGCCCTGGCTGCAGTGCAGTTTTGTGTTCTGGGTCAGCAGAGAAAAGCCAGCCAGAATGGCTTAGACCTTTTTCATTATCATTTCTTTGCAATCCATACTAGGCTATGTACATTTACACAGCATGCCCCTCTACTGTGCCGGCCTAGTGCACTTAAACGGACGGACCACTCAGGGTAGCTCAAAACCTGCTGCCCCATAATCCCCTGTGTCATTGTTTTGATACACTAACCTTCTCGACCGATGTATTATGGGTAGGCCTAAAAGAGCAGCAACTCTTCTATGAGTTTGAATAAAAAGTAGGGGCTGGATGAGGGGGGGGGGGGGTTAGCAACTTTAGAACTTGAGGAATCTTTTAAAATCATGTTTGCTACATATCACCCAAGTACCCTTTCTCCGGGTCCAGGAGAGGTCCACTCAGATCGTTCGAAGGCAAAGGATTCTGGGATACCATCTGTGCTTTTAATTGATTTTGCCCTCAAGCTAGATAAAAAAAAAAAAACTAAAATGTGTACCATCTGAAGGAGGAAGCAAGCTGTTTCACATACAGGAAGGAGACCCATAACCTCTGTCTTCCCAGATTGCCTGTGGTTAACTATCGGCAAACATAAATTTTTCATTTAATCCAGTGCTGGGTAGCCTGCACAGATTAACGTACAGAAAAGCTAAGATATCCATGTTTTCTTTGTTTGTCTTTGCTTTGTTCCCCTCTGTTGGGTCTTGGAAACCCACCAGAGAAGGCTTAGCCATTTCCCCTCTGAATCAGAGGTTTTAAAGGTGCAGATATTTCTCATAAACCCGCCCCCGGAATGAATTAAGATGTAAATAATCGCTGCCATTGTTTATGCATAGCCAGAACAAATCGATACCCTCGTTAGGGCTGTAAGAGTCTTTAATATCTCTGGCTTTCATGTTTCCAGAAGGGTGTGTGGTTTCCTGTCTGCTGTAAACATAAAAGCCGAAGCGTAACGCCACCAAGGCAGGAATGCAGGGCCCCCGGCGATGGCCGACACAGGCCCCCGGCGAACGTTCACACCACGTGTCTCGTCTGTCACCCGCAGATATCGACGACTGCCAGTCAAATCCATGTCAGAACGGAGGCACCTGCATCGACGAGATCGACTCCTTCGTTTGCTTGTGCCTGCCCAGTTACGGAGGGGCCACCTGTGAGAAAGGTAAGCAGAGAGTGAGAGGCGCCCTTGGGCACCCGAGGAAGGTACATTCTATTTATATAGCAGACACTTTTATCCAAAGCGACATATATTGTTTTTGGAGAAATCAGGGTCTGGAGCAACTGAGAGTTAAAGGCATTCAGGGGAGACAAAAGAGGGGCAGTTTAGATGATTCCAAGGGCCCCTGAGTGACAGAGGCACGTGTAGCCAAACCCTTCATTATGTTATAATGAATAATCAAGTGTTTTTGATTAGATATATTAGCTATAACTCCTTTAACAGTCCTACTACATCTCGGTGATAAAATGGCTTGTCTAAGTTAGCACTCGCTACGTTGGTTTCATTTAGTCCCGCCTTGAAAGTTAGCTGAGCCAATGAATACAAGTGTGGGTGGGGTTACATATGTTGCCCCGCCCTATGTGTGGCCTGGCCCCGTTCCCCAGACCGGTGAAGCTACTGGTCCGTCCCCCCTTTTTCTCCATGGCCGTCTGTCGCACTTCCTGTTCCCTCAGCCCAGTCTGACCCGCGAGGTCATCTCTCCTGCACCATGGTGACAGGATAAGGTGACAATGACAAATGCTCCACCACCAAAATGGGGCAGACTGCAATATGAAGGAGGTGATCTTTGGGGTACATCCTCCCGATGCGAGGCCTCACCTCCCTTCAGCGAATCTTCTGTGTCTGCTGATATGCTTGCAAATGCTGGGAATTAAATAATGGTTTTAGTGAACGAATGGCTGCATATTTATAGCTGGAAAGGTTGTATGAAAATTATCCAAATACATTACATGGCCAAAAGTATGGGGGTACCCTTGTTAATGGAATTGCCTAATTAAGCTACACCCATTGCTGACTCAGTTGTAAAAATAAGCACATAGTCACAGGATCTCCTGCAGCAGTCATGAGCAGCAGAGAGTCGTTGTACAGAGAAGGTTAGTGATGTTCCACTTGGCCACATCACAGGAGGCCATGTACCCAACGAGTCATCTCACCACATTTCTGGTCAACCACAAGAGAAGTGCTTGTGAAGGTCAAAACATCTGGGAGCAAGTTCAGTTGTGCAGTGGTGGATCACACAAATTCACAGAAAGGGACCCGATCACCCAGCATCTATACCCAACATGAATGATAGCAGATCCCACCAACAAAGTTTCAACATCTAATGGGAAGCCTTCCCAGAAGATTGGAGGCTATTTTAGCAACAATGAGCTGACCAGCTTAATATTAATACCCTTTGTTTCAGAATGAGATGTTGGAAAAGCTGGTGTCTGCATAATTTTGGTCATTTAGTGTATATTTTACAGTGTTTGTTTCTTGTAAGATGGCTCATAGCATGATCTGACATCTGCCAGCTAACGGATCGGACCTCTAGCTCCGGTCGTTTCAGTGTTAGGCTTCTCATTGTGCAAAGCCCTGTGGTGTAGTTTGTTCATCAGGGAATCCCCGTCAAACAGCGGCAACACGCTAGCCGGTCAATAAATTCATTTATGCAGTTCCGCGCCGTTCCCGCGGGGGCTGGATGCTTCCTTTGTTTCTGCCAGCTTAGTATTTTTTGAACGCCTGCCCAGAACACACAGAGATGCCCTGATGTCCGATTGACGTTCATTTCATTGTGTGACGCCCAGGTTTCAGAATGTGTGCTCTATACCACCGAGATCCTTCCGAATCTCTCTTAGTTTCACACCATAAACCATTTTGAAGCAACAGAATACGAGCTGTGGATCTCCCCCCCCCCCCCCCCCCCCCAAAAAAAAACCTTTTCCCTCACGTAAGGATTAGCCCCAGCCATGTCGGAGAACATGGAGACAGGAATCTGGCTCCAGGCCTGATTTATGGCTACATTACAGCACAGTCTGCCTGCTTCTGCTGCGGGCTCTGTGAGCAGCAGACTGCGAGCCGCGTATTCATCTGTCGGCCTTCCAGGCCTGCCTGCCGCTGGCCAAATTCTTTATGGGTCTTTTTCTTTTTTTTTTAGCGGGCTAGATCACTGCCTGTCCTTCAGCGTACTTTAGACAATTTAATCACAGGGCTGCTCACACGTGTGTGGGTCCTCCTTCGTCAAGCGACTGCTGGCTATGGGGATAAATACAATTTTATGAAGCAATCGCTCAATAGCCCCAATCTCCCACCCCCCTCGTCCTCTCTGTGCTCGGCCGGTCAGACTGAACCTCCCGCATGCTGCGGTCAGGATTCGAGCTCTCGGCTTGGATTTTGTGGTGTTCCCTTAACACACGCTGAGCATTAGCACACACTACCTCTGGGCTGTCCATATGGGACTTTCCTAATGAGTAAGACCATGCAAGCTGCCTCAGAACCTGCTCCAGAACCTTCTAAAGAAGGAGCTAAAAATTAAAATTCTTATGAAAACAATTGCTGGGCTGCACAGTCACTCACTGATTACAGTTTTGTAAATTTTTATCACAGCAAATATGGCGACAGCTTTAGCGGATCTTTCTGCAAAATTAAAAAAAATATACTTTGTAGTTAAAAAATAGGCATATGAGTTTAAGAAGTTAATTCAAAGGAAATAAAACTATCACTTCTTTCCAAAGGAACTAAATTTGAAATATCTTTGAAAACAAAAGGAGCCTCACCAAGAATAAGAAGGTTGTTAGATATATGTGAGGTGACAGAGCCATCGATCTGGCCCTTCTCAGTGACGGCCTGCGGTGTCGGGGACACGGCGATTTTGGGAAACACCAAGCAGAGTAATCCTCACACATGGACTGCTCTGGTGGGTATCCGGAGGAATCTGTAAGTATGGAGTTTAGCAGGATCTGAAGCCATAGTCGTCACCCAGTGACTCCAAGTGATGGTAAATCTCATGGAACAAAGGCAGTTGACTTTGAAAATGTAAAAAACTGAAAGTTATATTCCCAACCACATGGGCTCCAGACCCCCCGCAACCCTGCATAGGACCAGTGGTTTCAGAAAATGGATGGATGGACTCTCTATTCGCTTATATAATCAGACACTTAAGTGCAGACATAATTCAAAGCCAAGGCCATCCATCTGAAAACCGTCGCAGGTCGTAAATTCCATTCAATCCAATATAATATGGAAAATAACTTGTACTCACAAGTATTTAAATGTGAGTTCCAGCCAATTTGAGTTTTTATTCGCATTAATTGTGTTCATCACATCTTGGTGCCTATGCATGCAAATGAATTGCATTACATGCACCATAAGCAGAGAAATTGCAATCTTTCTCTGCAAAACTTCATCCTTTGACTTTTCCATCTATGGAGAGTAAAATTCTGGTGCTCAGCGAATTCGCACTGTCGCTCCAATCTCAGTGGCCGCTCCTGTCACACGCACTAAACTCCCGCCTGACTACGTGTTTTCTACTGTGATTGCCCCCCCCCTTCCCCCAATCATGCTCAGTTTCTGGTAAATTACTGACAGAATATAAATTATGGCAGAATTCTTGAAAAGGACCAAACGTGATCGATATAGCATAAAATGAATTCAGATTTTATTGCTCGGGAAACTGATGTGAGCAACAGCTACAGTAAGAAAACAACAGAGGAACAGATTCCTACGGAATTTTCATTCATGTTAAATCCATGCCTGATGTTTTTCTGAACATTTCCTCTGGGGCTCTCCGGCCCGGCCTGCCCCTATCTGGGGGGGTTTCTCTGCCTACTCCAGGTTCCTCCAGCAGTTCAAAGACATGTAAATCGTGCAGGTGTGTCCTGTGTGACTGACTGACATCCCGTCCAGGGTGTCCCCTGCTTTCTATCCTCTGAGGCCCCTTCAAAAATACTATCTGCAGAAATGACTTTTTTTCCATAGATCACACTGTGCTGTTTTCAGTATCTATTAAAATGTGTCCGCAGTCCAGTAAACAAGGCAAGCAGTGAAGCGGGATCTTAGTATGCGAAAGTAAGCGAAGCAGTGAGAAATGAAGCTGCTGAGCTTCAGAGCTGAAGCAGCATTCCTCCATGAGAGGAGTGGGCCATCGAGAGCAGGCCTTTGCCGCCACATTTCCGGGAGATGCCTGTTGGCCGGCTTTTGGTTCAGAAGACGGGATGCAGCCAGCTTTTGTGGCTAAATTTAGCCGCGAAGGGCCTGGTGTATAACCACCGGAAGGAGCTCTGTATGCTAAGCTATCAGCATTATGTGTTTTTAATGACTGCTTATTGTGACACATTATCGAGTTACCTAACTGCAAGCCTTTTACACAGTTCGATTTTTTTAAAGATATTTTAATATCTACATTATGGTTTTACAATTAAGGAATTAAGGGATTATGTAAACGTAATAATTTATATTTTTATTGCAATGACTTGCCAACTAAATATTATGGTTCTAATTGCATCTTCGGGCAAGTGATACAGATGGTGTGATATTCTCATTTATCATGTGCTCATATCCCAGACAACATACAGCCCTTCTTATACCTAAAACGCTTTAGATTGAATCAATTCAGGTTAAGTGGCCTTCAAGGGTCCAACTGAAGGTCCCACAGCAGAGAGATTGGACTTGTTTGCTCCATGTCCGTAACCACCAATGCTACTCGTTTTACAAAACACTCTGCTCCGCTTAGTGAATAATATTAATCAGGCATTCTGGAAAGAACCAGATATTACTGAATTCTTTTCGAGGATAATCAGAGGTAAACGAGCAGCCAGCAGAAGCAGAGGCATTCCCTAATGCTAAAGACCTGCGACGGTATTCAGACGGATGTCCCTGGCTTTGAATTATGTCTGCGCTTAAGTGTCTGATTATATAAGCAGGATGCATGTAATTCCAACAGTGGAAAATATAATCGAAAAGTAAATAGCGGCACTAATTTTTCATGAAGCAGAGACCGTATTATTTAATGATAATGTAGCACTAACGAGGTGAGACGCAGGCATTTGCCCTGAAAATGCAGTCGTCGGGACCGTGCAGTCCTGTCGCATTTTTTTTTTTTTTTTGGTGCGCCAGTCCTCGCTCAGGCGACGGATGGGTCCCTGCAGCAGAACCAAGCCGCAGGGAGAGTGGCCAGCTGGCCGTGCACGGCTCTCGGCGCCTACATAAACCTGGTGCGATACATGCGTGGGGGTGTGAAGCACGGATTGCTGAACACAATGCTGGGGCGGGCTGGGGGAGGGGGCTCTTATTAATCTCAACTTATTCTATTAATAATCTTCTTTTAAAGGATTCATATTCATACAGCCCAATATCTGGCCGGTGAAACAATAATGGGCCACACCTTCAGTTATTCTAAGTGACCAATCAGGTGCTACGAGCTACTGGGTCATGTGACTCTCACACACTGACCTCTCACAGAAAATGCAGGCAGGTTTCCATTTCCTCTCCCACAATCTTGCCCAGTAGAGGTCACCTGATTACTGGGGATTATTTATTTGCGTTTATAATTTGACCTCTGAGAAGTCAGCTAGCTGACACAGATAATGCGTGTTCCCGTTTATTAGGGCACATACCTGCTGATTAAATTCAGGGTTAGGTTACTTACAGGGTTGGGGTTAGTGGTGTGAAAAATGAGGCTGGTGACCAGCACACGCGTAATTCCTCCTGCTGTGTCACTTCCACCTGCCATTAGTTAATGGCTGAAGTGGTGCCAGTGCAGCAGGAAATGGCTCCGCCCCCAGGAAATGGCTCCGCCCCCAGGGCAGAAGCACGCAGCCCATGCCAGCCCTTTCAGCTCTCTGTTGGTCCTTATAAAATGTACAGCAAGTCTTGGTTCTAATTCACACTGGCTTGTTTGTTTATCGCCCATGCTCAAAGCTTTTTATGTGTGATAATTGAACTGTAGAGTTTTCTGAAGACTGTGGACTTAACTGTACAATAAAAGGATTGTTCTTAACAATGTATAAAAAACAGCACAGTGAAAATACCACAGCAAAGTTACTGCTGGAGCTGATGCTGTGGGTTACTGTGAGTTGCTATGTGGGGGATACAGCTAACAGCTAATTGCTTGGTTGTTACGTGGAGACACAGCTAACAGCTAACTGCTGGCTGCATTGTGTAGCTATAGCTAACTGCTATGTGGGGATACTGTTGCGTGGTAATACAGCTAATAGCTAACTGTTGGCTGTTAAGTGGAGACACAGCTAACAGCTAACTGCTAGCTGCTATGTGCAGATGTAGCTAACAGCTAACTGGGGATATAGCTAATTGCTGGCTGTTAAGTAGGGATACAGCTAATAGCTAACTGCTAACTGCTATGTGGGGATATAGCTAACTGCTGGCTGCATTAGCTGCCTGGTGGCTCTGCGGGAAGAGCTTTTTACAAAGGAGGCTTCTGCCCTTTGACTGACGCCCAGGTCCTTTCCTTTACTTTAACAACAGGGGGCAACATTCCCTGATAGGGCCTCTTTGCACACAGATCAACACGCGGACCAAAATGCCAGCCGGCTGTGACCTGGGGAAGAGTGGGGGTGTCTGACTCATGACTGTGCCCCTAGGGGAAACTCCCTCCTACCTATTCTGCAATGGCGGTGCAAGCAAAGCTGGGGGGAGGAGCTGATCCGGTGATACTGAGCACCCAGGACCTGTCTGACAGTAAGCAGGTTTCAGCAGAAACACCTTCCACAGCTTCTACCTCACAACACAGATTTACCTGCGAGCAGGCAGCTCAGTAATGATCATTGGCACAATTAGTGTCAAAGTGAGGATTTTACAATATAAAATTATAAAATATAAATATAACTTCACTGCGATGGGTTGACCCCGTCCTGGGTCGTCCCCATTGCTTCTGGGATAGGCTCTGGACCTCAGCGACCACGCAAGTCTGGAACTTGGTTCTGACTGATGAACTTCACCCTGGCTGACACACCTCTCTGCCAATCCTGGTGTTTTCTTTGTAGCGACGAGCGTTAGCGTCTATGCTAAACCGCGCGCGAGCAGGCCATGCCGAAAAGGTGCCAGGACACCAGTCCGCACTCATCCCACTTGGGGGCCACCTGGACATGCGGAGAAGACAACAGACGTACCCAAAGCCACTCTGGCAGCAGAGGCATCGTAATTGATCCAGAAGGACACCCACGACAGGATGGTGATCAGAATGGAGGGCATGTAAGTCTGGAGGATGAAGTAACCGATGTTCCTTTTCAGCTTGAAGCTCAGTGACAGACGTGGGTAGGCACCTAGGAAAACAAGATTGGAAACGGAGAAAATGCTATTTGTGTCGAAGAACACGCCGGCATACTTTATGTTTCTATGGCAATGGCAGGATAGATTGGGGTGTGTCACCATGGTAACAACCATCCGCAGTTGAAATTACACCATGATTTGTTATAGCGTAGCTTTCTGCGCATGGCCTACACGATTTGATTGTAAAATACTCACACATCAAAAGTTCACACTTTAAAGACAAAAGGCCTTTGAAGCATATGAATGTGAAATTGAGCATCTCTTTATAGCCATAAACAAACTTTTAATACAATCAGGATCTGAAATGTATTGAGTCCTGCCAATACAAAACATCATTTAAACTTGGTATTTTCAAAACTGTTTCCTTGATTTTGCCTCCCACAGTTAGTCTACACCGGCAAAAAAAAGGAAACTGCTTTCATGAATATTACTAATTTAGGATGTTAAGGACAAGACTGTACTGTTATGTTGTTTTCATGAGAGTTTGGGGCCTTTGGGTGGGATTCATTTATTCAGCGGATCTTGTCCTTCATGAATACAAAGCGACCCATATGGAGAGATGTGCATGTTAAAAAAAAAAAAACAGGCTTGGAGAAAGGGATGGGTAATTGCCACTCCATCATCATTCATCGCTCTTCTGCGATATCGAGCCAAGATGATGGAAGAAGCAAGCTCTATAATTAGGCAGGCTTTCAAATAAGTGTGTGACTGTTCCCCTGGGATGTCGGGGCAGACCTCCGAACACAAACAGTAATGGCTTTTATCGGAAACTTAACAAAGTTATCAAGGACACAAAGCGACAAATTAAGTCGTGTTCGAGCACTTCAAGTGCAAACACAGAGAGCGAAATCTGTCAGCGAAAAGCAAGACCTCGCATGAAGAGGTGCAGACAAGTCGGCCACAACTGCTGATGGAAAGCGTAGACACGTGAATTAGAATAATCTGGGCCTGATTTCTGGGAATGGTCCTGTACATGTATTTTACAGAGATAAAATGCGTAAGCTTTGAAGTGGCTTTCCTGGAAACACACTGCTAGATGTCACAATTCAGTACTTGTTAAAGAAGCTCTATGTCCGTGACCAGGAGAGAGGCAATAAGGTCCATACCTGTGGAAAAGACGACATTTCTGGAGACCAGCTTGTAATCCACAATCGAGAACTGTGGCAACTCGATTCTCGCCACCCCTGTGACAGCGCTGTCTCCGCCCTTCCAATAGAATTCGATGTCATCCGTAGTGTACCCATCTGCAGCCAGCAAAACACAGGCTTATTCACTGATCCATTTGCTTGATAGGAACTGTCCGTGGTCACTGTTTGGTTGACATCTGTAATCCCTGGTCAGGAAACCAAGAAGGACGCTACAGACCAAATTAGTGATACACTGAAAAAAAGGCAGAAAACATCAGACGATCCTATTAGCCAGCTAATCGTCAAAGGCACCCTTTCTGCTTACCGTAGTAAATGAGCAAAGGTTCACAGTTTGAACAGTTCTACACTCTGTCACATAAAGCGTTTTGTTATTCAAAAACAGTTATAAGTCTTCAGGTCAGAAATGTTAACTAAAATATTGTTTATCTGTGTTTATAAGATCGTCTTGCAGACATTCTGTTTGCATTTTTGTCTAGGCCTGACATATTTCAGAATAGTAATTCCTCCTATTGGTCTGTTACAGTCAAATTATACCAGGCAAAGATCTTGTTGTTTCAATGCAGCTGGTGGGTTCAGCAAATAATTTCACGGATGAATTTAATTAGACGTGATGCTGTATCAGTGTAATACATGTTTTTGAAGGTAGAGGTAATCACCACATCTCAAATCATCGCTAATGAATTAGATCACGACGAGTCAGGCCAAATTTTAACGAGGGGGTTCGGAAAATTCCATGCGCTGTCTGTGAAATATGATGGCTGACAAGCTTATTAAATAGATATTTCAAATGTTTGATTTTTACCAGCAAAAAATAACTCAGCACTGAAACAGTAAATTTCTGGGCTTTGCTAGTTCACATCTGAGGGTGTTTTGGGTTGAGTTTTGTTTTTTTTTTTCAGAATGACATGAGTTGTGCTATTCTATATTATTATTATTATTATTATTATTATTATTATTATTCTGATGAACGGTAGCACTATTTCACTCTTCCATGTCAGAATAAAGCATGACGAGTCTCCGCATGACGAGTCTCCGCATGACGAGTCTCTGCATGACTCCTGGACCAACGGCCGCAGCGTGGCGCTAACGTAGCGGATCTCAGGGCCGCGTCAGCGGGGGGAAGCCGGCGAAGCTCCCTCAGGGTCGCTTAACTCACAGCTCTCGATTTCCAGAGTGCAGTTCTGTTCATCCAGGGGGTAGCGTCTGAGGTCCATCATGCAGGCGGCCGTGGTGGTGATCCTTATGGGAGAGAGACAGCCACCGGGTCAGCACTGCGAAACACGCAGGCCGCAGAGCTGCACCAATGGCCATGAGAACCTCGATGAAATCGGACGACATGCCAAATTATTACAATTAATTAGCTTACAATAAAAAAATGTGCAAAATTGACTGGATGCTCCTGCAGTCCAAAGATATGCAGCTACCGGTTCATCAGTTTGGGAGTGTGTGCCCTGTGACGGACTGGCATCCCTTCCAGGCTGTACCCTGCCCTGTGCCCTGTGACGGACTGGCATCCCCTCCAGGCTGTACCCTGCCCTGTGCCCTGTGACGGACTGGCATCCCTTCCAGGCTGTACCCTGCCCTGTGCCCTGTGACGGACTGGCATCCCTTCTAGGCTGTACCCTGCCCTGTGCCCTGCCATGGGCATCCTGAGATAGGCAGCTTTGTGCAAGATAAGCGGTTGGATGGATGGATGGATGGATGGATGGATGGATGGGTCATGATAATAATAATAATAATAATAATAATAATAATAATAATAATAATAATTAACTATTGTAGTTGTTGTTGATTATTACAGTATAAGATCAACAGGGATCCAGCATTATTGGTGTGTAAAACGCTAATAATAATAACGAAAGGAACAAATCACTAATTATTACAATGTCCCTACAGACGACACTGGGCCTTCCTCAGTAATGAAACACCTTGTCTGCTTTTCAGTCTGATGCAGCTTTGTAATTAGCATCATTTGCATGTCTCTCTGGATAACTGCAACCAGTAAATGTAAAATGATTACATAACGAGTGTCAGGACGGCGAGTACAGCGTCACAGGTGAACCTGCTGCTCCATTCTCTTCCTTCACCTGAGGGAGGAAAAGCCCTCAGTTTACAGTCAGATAGATCCCCCCCCCCCCAACATTTCACACCTCCACCTTCTTCTGAGATTTAATTACCTCCTCGCTACAGACTGGCTGCTGGAGAGAGCTGCTGGGAGTCAGAGCCTCAGTACATAACCAGACCTGGGCATTTTTATCGGCGTGGTCTGCATGGGCCTCGGACACTGCTGGAAAACACGGAAATTACCGTAATCTGCTGCTGCGACACCCCAGCTCCTGCCACGGCACGCTAAAGCTGAAATATCCCGACCAATTAAATCAGAAACCACTGCTGTCTGAGTACATAAACATACATGAGAGAATATAAAAGTTACACTTGTGAAACAGGGACATTCTGCAGCTACAGGGATGCTGTCAGGAGGGTTACGCTCACAGATGAGCCCGACTACAGGGATGCTGTCAGGAGGGTTACGCTCACAGATGAGCCCGGCTACAGGGACGCTGTCAGGAGGGGTACGCTCACAGATGAGC
>JAODJU010000079.1:2186592-2205900 GCA_026776725.1 Gnathonemus echidnorhynchus
ACCCCCCTCCGGCCCCCCCCCCCCCCCCCCGCCCGGCTGTCCCTCATCCACCTTCCTGAAATCAGTCTGAGCTGGGGTCAGTTTTCATCTAAGGTTCTACCCCACACTGAGCAGCTGTGTTAGCCGTGCTTTTAGCATCTGCTAATGACACCCCCGCCCCCCATTCTCAACACAGCGCAGGATAGTCTTCCTCGATAGCCAGGATGAATAATGCAGGATGTGCAGACTGAACCCAACCGGCATTCCCAGCAGGAAAAATGAAGAACAACATCCTGACTCCAAGGGGGCAGGCCTTCGGTCGGCAGGCCTTCGGTCGGCAGGCCTTCGGTCGGCATTGATAATGCACATGGCAGAATCCGCAGCTGCCGGTCCCCTTCATTCCGTAGAGAGCTCATTATAATAGATCTAATCGCAGTGTTTTCCAGAGAGACGATCTCTGCACCGAAGAGTGTTTTTCCAAGGAAACACTTTCCCCATTCTCTCACGGGATGCCATGTAAACTTTGTGCTGCAACTCCCAAATTAGGCCTAGGAAGTACATTAAGAGTATTATAAGTGCCATTTAAGACACAGATCAATTAGCAGCAGGGTGGATCATTCACGTTAACACTGCAAATAACTAACAGAAGAATGATATTACTGTTTCCAGTATTGTCACGTACAGAGACCCTGCCTCCCCCAGGACAGCCAAGGTCCATCGCATTTACATATTTTATAAACTCATTTTCCACTCCCATGATCCAATTTATTACAGGGTAAAATGACACACAGATTACCCCTGCACAGTATGATGTGACAGATTTTGATATCACACTGGCAGACGGGTGTCTCGCTTTCTAACCGGGATGCGGAGCTGTCGGACGGGCACGGGGCGCGATGGGATGCCCGCGTGACGGAATGGGCTCGAGAAGAGGAGCCTCCTTAAAATGCCACCTTCATCTCCAGCCTATTTCCCAGGTTCCTCTGCGTTTCCTCACTCACTTATATGGAGTGTCAGGTACCAATCCCCCCCAGCATCACCTTTAAAACAAGCCCCCCAACAAGCAACCTGGACCTCACTGCCTGAGTCTCTGGCCAGTGTTTGCCTGTTACAGCCCTTCCCCTTACGCCTCTGTCTGTCCTTGGGTGCGGTTTTCACCCCCTCTGTTTGTTTTTAGAGGTGCTGTCCCCCCTGCTCTCACACTCAGACCAGCCCGACACGGAGTCAAGACGCCACCAGCCATCTCCCACAATCCCACAGTCCCGCAGCTACCCCCTTCTCCCAAAGTCAGCGGGACTGTTATCCAGTAAAACAGCTTCTCTGGGGCTTCCTCTAACACAGCCAATCAGCATGCAGGTTACACACTCGCTGGAAACCGAGGACGTCGACGCCTGTAGAAGCTCAAAGGGGCGATGAAGTATTTCAGCCTGGATTCCCCATGAAAACCCAGACGGAGACAGGAGCAGGTGACGCTGAGGGTGTTAGACGCTGGCTGCAGGCATGCTACCCTGTTACAGAGCGCAGAGGGTTACACAGAGGTTAAGGGCGGCAGAGAACTGTCCAGCTGCCACATGACGTCAGCTCATAAAAACATTCAGCGCAGGTCAGCACAAAGGGGACGTATCTCTGCCCCCTGACTCCTATGTGCCTGACCTGATTTACTGTGTATTTTTAACAGAATAGAACATGGCAGCAGATGCTGAGGAAGGGCCAGGTCACTTTGGCCCATGTTTCTGCTAAAACGGTTTCCACTCAGCATCATGGTGGCTCCGGAGGAACAGTGTTCCTCCACGCTTCGGCTCAGAGCTCTTCTCCAAGTGCAGCCTCATGCCCTCACAACTCCTACGACGACAAGGCCCAAGAAGCGGCGCCTGAATCCCGCTGGCGCTGCTGGACGGCTGTCATGTGACCCTTTCATTGGCGGCCCTCGGGACGTGCCTACGGGACGCCGGTGGCTACCAGCAGCCGCGACTCCCAACGGCTACGGCCGCGCGGCGCAAAAAAGAGCGACGACGCCTTGGGCTCATGTGCCGCAACGTAGCTTCAGCTCAGGACACAGTTCCATCCCATAAGACTGTGCAGCATGGGACAGTCGGGGGACGATGCCTAACAGAGGACCTTAAAAGCCAGAAAGAGAAACCTGAGGAGACAGAGAGCCACTCTGGCAGTACGTGTACATGATGATACAGAACTGTGTACCATGACTACAGAGCTATTTCTAGGTGATTGTCTATGCATGTTTTAACAGGAGAGCACATGTATATGGATTCCTGCATTCATCTGGCCCAGCGACAAGCTCTGATGCTGAGGATCAAACTGTGGGATCTCCCTGATAGGCCGAACACAAATCCAGTATGCACTTCGCTCTGTTCAGCTCTCCCCAAAAGCGGGTGAGTCGCCCAGGCTAACCAACAAAGCCAGCGCTCGCTTCTTTGATTAGCCCCGCGCGGCCGTTTTGCACTGACGCCCAGCTCCGAGGCGTAACCATGACAGCGAGTTATTCAAACAGGAATAAATTACAGTTAACACGAATCAGATAGCGGTCACAAATGACAGCGAACAGCAGGTCGAACAGGACTGTGGTGTGAATCATTCAGGGCACAATGCAGAACCTGTTGGGATGAACACTTACAGCACTCAGGACTGTAAATATTAATCCACACACCTGCTTACTTTCTGAACGCCACACAGGAGAAATGTGTATAATTTGAATGTGCCATTTTTTTCATAAGCACAGATACGGCAAGCAATGAAAAGGCTGTTTTGTGACTCTTCTCAACTCCAATTTCTTGACTCTACAGTTACTGATTCTGAATTTAACATTTCATTTTCCCTTCAGGTCCCTTCTGAAATCTCTCTTGGTTTTGTTTTTTCTTTCATTTTGGTGCATCTAGTACTGAAACAATAACAATCGGTTTCATTGTTTATGAAATACCGATATGCATACTGAAAGCTTGTCTGCTGCAGGGGTGTAGATACACAGATCCAGAGGTGCAGGGTCTTGCAGGGAGGACATTTCACACCTAATTATTGCCTGAAGCACCAGGTGAGCGGACTGATTTCAGGTAATCGCTTCAACAAAACAGTTATAGGTCAGATTTGAGGGAAAATGGGCACAAGCAGCATAAACTGGAGACAAACACAAACAAGCTCAGAGTTTCTGTATTTCACATGTAACCTTTAGGTTTTTGTGCTGAAACTCTTCCGTGTCTCACTGGCAGAACTAACACAGGTGTATGCAGAGAGTCACATTAAACTGCGCTTGAAGGTGAAGCCCACCAAGAACTCAGCTTCATTCAGCTGGTGATGTCGTGCGTTTCTGAACGACATCTCACGTTGCATGCACCCCAGGAAGGAGAAACCATCTTTTATCTTCTAAAACATTTCACCCTCTAGAGCTGTGTAAAGAGAGGGGGCATCTTGGGCAGAGATTTCTGTTAGAGTCTGCACAGGAAATACTACCCCCTGTTTATTATCTAAACATTGTACCACCTCTGATGCCTAAAACTCAATTTCCCATGAAGCTTTGGTGTGAAAAGTAAGGAACAGAGACATCAGTGATCAGGGCACAAGAAAAGCAAAGCTGGATTACTTACACTACTAAAATAATGGTAAACAACATATGGACTGACCAAGTTTAGGAGGAATCCCACCAATATTTCATGCAAAATGCTGAGGGAGAAGCATCACACCAGCTAAACCACTGACTTAAGGCCTCCAGTTATGCCGAATACACCAGCATCTGTGCCGTTGGAATTTATGAATATGAATGTGCCGAGAAAAGAAATTGCAGGGAACAAACCCATTAAGACAGAATTTAAGAAGAAATCTGAGCTGTTTTGTTAAGCACATTTCTAATATTTCTGCTTAATGATAGAATTCACGTAAATTCGGCAATGTTCATGTTATATTACAGTTACGGCTCCTAAATATGAGACAACTTGATAAAACTTGTGAATTTCTTGAAAAAACAGTGCTCTGATTTTTGGACAAATATCAATCTGCCCTCCTGATAACGGTCAGATTGTTTCATTTTTAGATTTAAATTTCAAACGCCACGCCTGACGAAGGCTTTAAACATTCAGTACTGAAAGATTTCACGAATCGCGCAACGTGTCCAAAATACATGAATCACCAGGCCTTGTTAAAAGGCACTGATGCACTAATTCATTTTAGACCCTGGATGTACTTTCGCAGGCAGCAAAACCGACAGCGATATCACAAAAACCTTTGATCACGTCACTTTAACACCGTGTTAAGCCGCACAGAACGTTAAGGAAACCTATCAAACATACATAAGAAAACGCTGACGGTCAGGGAAAGAAAAAAATCATTACCCTAATTCACCCCTGCAATGCAGCCAGGCTCTGCCGTTGTAAATAGGCCTATAGGTAAAATTATTTGCCATTAACGGTATATCAGATTTACTACAGAGCAGTGATCCGGCTGCGTAGAAGATGCATGATCCTCAAACGCTGAAATTACCCCGACGAGTCTAAAACGAGCCGCCTCCCATGCACACACAGTACAGATAGCCTACTCAACAGTTATTTTTCTTTTGGGTTTAAATTAAATGTTTGATATTAGCCTAAGTTACAGGTGCTTTCGCTAACCATGCGATACATTAACGTTGGGTTACGGAGCACAGTGAATATGAGATTACAGAACGAAATACCACTGAGCGGATTCAGCACCGCGGACAGCAAACGAGATCTGTCTACGGTTATATTTATTTAGCCAAGAGACGCTTTTTCCAAAGCGAAGTACAGGCGAGGATCGGAGAGCAGGGTCAGAGAACAACCGGGGTTAAGGGCCTTCCTCCCGAGCCCAACAGTGACGTCACTCCGAAATCACGGGATGTGAACCAACGACCTTCCGATCACGAGCGCAGAGATCAGTCAGAGTCAGAGATCACGGCACGCGGAGAGTCGCACACCGCAGGCTTGCCAGGTTCGGTATCGCCGAAGAACAACCAATAAAGCATCTGCATTTCGTGTAAACTTCGCTTTAACTCAAATTATAAATGTAAGTTTTACACTTTAATCTCCACCCTTAGCGGTAGGTTAACCTTTAGACTTGTATAAGATTTGAGGTTCCTCCTTAAAACATAGACCACGTTAGTGGACGTGTGCCGAAAATTCTGTCCAAAAGGGCAACATCTTTGCTAATTGCACTGCATCATTTTACTGTGAGAGAAACTTGATAATCTGCTGATGCGGCGATCGCGCTTCCAAGTTTTCCAAGTTTGCGTGACTGTTTATTGCCAAATACCTCGTCAGTAGGTGCTGGGGTTGTGTATTGATAATTAGCTGTGGAGAGTAGACAAGTGCTGTCACGCCCCAAACATTTGGGCTTACTGGACAGGTGTCAACGAGGCCAGATTTCCATCAAAATTAGTTGTGGGGCGTGTACTCGAGATCCGCACCGCAAAATCGACTTGATCTCCAAGCTCCAGGTGACGATCCCCCGGCCTGGTCTGGGACGGGGACTGGACGTGCTCAGCGTTTGCGTATGGCTCGGGTATGACTGCGCTCCGCCTCAACCGGCTGCTGTCGTGGCCGTGCCAAAAAAAAAAAAAAAAACTCCCGAAAGCCTTCAGATCGCCTGAGTTTCTCTGGTCTGCCGCCTACACACGTCCATGACTGCCCCGAGGAGTATGCTAGGCTACAGAAGGGTTAGCGCGCTC
This sequence comes from Gnathonemus echidnorhynchus, assembly GCA_026776725.1. NCBI lineage: Eukaryota > Metazoa > Chordata > Actinopteri > Osteoglossiformes > Mormyridae > Gnathonemus > Gnathonemus echidnorhynchus. The sequence continues at coordinate 2,192,258 of JAODJU010000079.1, forward strand.
TGCGCAGTGATAGATTCACTTCAAGTCAGACGACTGCACGGGTTACACACAACAGCAGAACACTTTATGAACGAATCCCCGTCAATCATCTTAAAATTCACCAATTTTAGTATAAGTTTCTATAACCACAGGTTTATCAGGCGGATCAGTTGCACTGACTATTACAAATCCACGCATTTTTCTGTGATGCGATCCTACACAGTTCATACAATCCACGTATACGGATCAAAACTTATTTCCAGAGACAATTTAACTGCCCCATCCATCATCCTTGAGCAATATCACTAAATCAGTTAAGGGACATAGAAATAATTGCAATGGGGGTTTGTGTTCCTTGAAAACACGCTGCAGGTTACTATAGTGACATGATCAGATACATAACGTAATGAATGGATATGTGAAGTAATTTATTAAATGGAAGAGGCGCACTGCACTCACCATATTGACTTCTGAGACCATGTCTATACTTGCTACGTCTATGCTCATGCCAACAGCAACCGGGGCACCTGAAACACGCATTTTGAAAAGTATAATTGTTGCACGATCAGGGTTAAAATATCGAAATATTTAAATGACTTAAAAGGCTGTCCCCGAAGAAAAGAAGCAAATATATAAACTGGAACAAATCGGTGTCACGTAGCCTTTATAAAACGACTTACCCCCAAAGTCTGGTCGAAGACGAATATCGTATCCTTTTAACAGTTTGTCGACTGTCTCCTTTACAAAAGACATATTCCCTGGTTCGTTGGCGCTGAAGGAAAAAATAATCATGGTTAGTCTCACTTTCGAAAGCAGACAGCCCTCCGCACTGTTCAGCTTATTAGGCTACCGAACACTTACCTCTGAGCACAACACACAAATGCTACGATGATTGGTGCATAAATAAAACCAAATAATCTTCTTTTCCGAAATCCCCACATCCCTTACCGTCTGAGTGACTAGTACTCGGGAAATTGTCGCGTTGACGGGACGCGTTAAAGCGCAGATTGTCCTAACGATTAGAGATCAGCGTACTCCATTAGCGGCTGATTGCCCAAGTCATTGTCGGAGTCTGGGACTGCGTGGATCGCTAAAAAGGTTTCGCAGCAGTCCTTCCTGCACTTCGTCTTGAATGCAAACGGTGTTGTTAGGAAGCTTGCTCGGTAAATACCATGCATTTTGTTGAACACATTGCTGGCGACGGGAAGTGGCTGGGACTTAGATAGAAAAACATATATTCTCTTCAGCACCGACTTCCAACGTACGTGGTATACACTTTAGAAATCCGTTTTGTGTTGTTTTTAAGCGAAGCACAAACATCGGTCCAAACAGGAGTGTGCAAAAACAACGAACATCTCGTCCGAATGAGTACGCCACACCATACAACTCCACAATTATACAAGTCTAAACGCAGAAATTCCGGCGGTTTCTGCCTTTTACGCTTCTCCTACTCTTTAAAATCATGTAATTACTGGGTAAACATGTTGCGCTGAGTTTGCTGAAATTGGCACGCAAAGAATAAGAGTCACTCTAAGTAATGCGCCCACGTGATGCGGCAGTCGACAGTACAGTGCAAAAGCGCGACGGCCGCGCCGAGTGGCGTGACTTGGGGTTGGCAGACACTCCGGAGACAGATCACCTGGCGTGGGTATGCAAATGAAGGTCCACCATAACGCACCTTATTCCTAAGCATCCCGCCATTATAACAGTCGTCGTCTTAATGCATTATGGGATTTTGGGTACGCTTGGCAGGCTGGATCTGATATAATCAGATGATTATTGGGTATGTTTCCTTGGGGGATTCCTGGGAACGTGCAATATTAACTTTAGTTCATTCCAAAAATAATTAAATAAACATGAACCGAAAAAAGTTTTAAAAAATGTTTAAACTACTTTGCACAGGTCCATAGCTACATGGAGTATGTCTTTTAAGTGGAGAATATGTCTCATTGTGTAGTGTGTTTATAGGGAACAGAATATCTGAATTTCACTTTGTAGTAATTCCCGTATACGTAGTTGAGGACAATAATTCTACTTTCTTAGGTGAATCGGGTAATATTAATGTTATTTTTACGGGATATGGCATGTGCAAGGAAAGAGTTTAATGACGATCTAATGTTCTGTGCGTAAAGTGTGCTTTAGACATTTGCTATACATTTTTAAAAATGTTGATACTGAAGACGGGATCCCTGAGGTACCAGCTGTGAGATGTTTACGGCCGTATTCTTTGAAACTTGCTCTTTTGATAAGTTCAGCACAGACAGTGCCGTGACTGCGCATGTTTCTTATGAGGTGGCTGCAGCCCATGTATGTCTTTTTTTAGTTTTGAGGATCAACGGGGCCGCAAATGGTGAAGGTTGCATGATGCAGTGGCATGATTTCAGTGGTGACCTCAGTGGTGATGGGCTTGTCACTTTGCCGCCGTTTACCCACAGGTGAGATCTGAAGGAAATCACCGGAACCTCTGCGGCTGGATGCCACGGTGCGAGAGCATCGGAGCAGCGGCAGGAGCGAAGCCCTCTCGATCTCCCCAGCTCCATTAGCATCCAGAGCGGCCCTGGAACCGGATGCTGCTGTCTTAATTTGTTTATGGTCTGTCTGGGAGACGTGAGAACTCTGGGGCTGCTTCCCGGCAAAGCAATACGAAGCATTTCCGGTGATCTGAGTGGGCAACCCAATCCTGATATTCCAGAGAGACAGGAAACTTTTTCACTCTTACTTTATTCATGTCCATGACCTCATTATTTAATTAAAGCCTTGCCCACACCTCTCTTTCTCTTAGACCATTTATTATATTTTTAATGTTCTGTTCTTCCCTGTCTTATAAAACACTTTACATGCCATTGCTGGAATAAACCAGTACAGAGGTTATCAGAACAGACGTGCAGGACAGTGCAAAAGTCGTAGGCAATGAAAATGACGTCTAAATGATCTTCTGGTTGATGTAAACTTATGATGTTATGTCTGTCAAAGTGTGTCAGCTTAGCCATTCCAGAAGATCCCCTAAAGCCACCCCAGCATTTGCAGTGACCATCATGCGTGTTTGTTGACTTGCACTGGAACACCTTGAATGACTGATCAATACCCCATTAACGTATTTAACTAATTAGGTTAACTGCTTAAGTTAGCTGGGGATGAAATTTAACAAATATATGAAATGGCTGGGACGCTCCTCAGGAGAAGTTTGGGAACTGAAGTGGTGTCTGGGGAGCCATCCAAATAGATATCAGTAACTTTTTAGAGAACAGAAGAAATTCTCTTTAGTTTTTACTATATTACTGTTAATTTGTAGATGTTCTACATCTAAATAGTGTGTTTTTTTCTTATCAAATATGCCCTTACTATCCAGATTTTCTTTGACTGCCTAAGATTTTTGAATGGTGCTGTAATTCTGCACAAAACATCCCACTTTCTACATGTGACCCTCAAGAACCAAATAAAGGAACCCCAAAAAAACAAGGTTCTGGAATTGATAGACTTCTGTGCCACCTGCATGCTATCTAATGAATGGATAACTGGCGGGAGGGGTGGGGTGTCCTGGTGAAAAGCTTCATGAAGTCATAAAGGTGTATGCCACATCTTCCAGAACACCATTAAAAAACCACAATCGTGTTTTTATTCGTTTTAGTTGCAGGCATCACTGAAGGCGGCATTCAAACAGGACAAAAACTTGGGCAATTTAGAGCTTAATCACTGGCAATGTCTTGGAATTGGAACTATATACTCTGTGTGCTTTGGTGTGTGTGTGTGTGTGCGCGCGCGCGTGTGTGTGTATACACACACACGCGCACATTTCAGGCAACACACGCACATTTCAGGCAAATTCTCCAGTGTTCCAGTTGCAGATTAGAACTACAGAAGTTTGGGGCATTCAAGACGACAGGAGGGTAGCTGTCTCGGAATAGCTAGAATATGAATAAACATATAAATGCAAGTACTACACACGGCCAGAGCCACCCACACAGCCATACACGAAGAGCTCTTTCCAAAAACATTTTTCATCCGCAATCGCTCTCTCTGTGGTGACAGGACCAGGAGGAACCCACGTGTGGATTCCGGTTACATTCACTGACAAAAGCTTTTCCATTTTCTTTCTCCCATGTCGTCCGTCGAGAACAAGGACCGATTAAAGGAATTCGTAGGACTGGGAACACCCACTGTTCCGGTGGGGGGGGGGGGGGGTTCTAAATGAAGCAACTACGCGGTATGCCCAAGAGGGCTTTAGAGGAAGTTCTATCAGAGCACAGTCGTCCACCAAGAAAATAAAAGAGATATGTTGCATCATTCTTGTTTCAGCTTATCTCATTACGGCTCTACGTGGGAGCCATCCAAGCCGATAAACAGGCTGACGATCGGCCAGGCAAGACGCTCACATATAAGAATATTTATTTACATACACTGACACATACAACAGCAGTCTTTTTACAACTTTTTTAACTGCTCTGACAGATATATCTGTGCAGCTTAATGTAGCGCCACGTGATGGCTGTTTTGATGGAAACTTGTTTCTTACCTTGTGTCATAGATCGCATAGAGTCTCTTGTTGTCTTCCGCAGCGTTCCTGTGAAGGACAGAGAACGCAAAATGTGATCACGCTGGATCAAAGACTAATCGGTGTGGAAAACGTTAAATAACGTATGTGTGTGAATCCCAGGATTCTGCCCATCAGAACTACATTTAAATGAATAATCAAGACTTCTACCAACTGTATGAATGCAGCTTCTTTATCTAATGTGGGACACATAACGGGCTACTTGATTCCGTTGAAAGCAGTGGCTAGTTAAAATCAAATACAATTTGCTAACACCATTTTAGTCAAGGCCAGATATGACATTCAGAACCAAAACATTCCTTTCAAAACCAAGGGCTTCTCAAATCTTTGTCCCTCTGCTGTGTCGGTGAAGGTTACCATGGTAACCCCAACTTTTCAGACTCAAGCGCTGTAGAGAGCGCTTACAGTAGTGCGGGGACAATGGGACTTTTAGTTGTCACCGGACAAACAATGTAGTCTTATGAAACTTATCGCGATCACCGGACAAACCGCGCCACCAATTATCAAAAAATGTTTACCGATAGTCACGTTTCATAATCGCTCATCAGTCATTTCTGATGCATCTTTTTTGAAGCCAAGTCTTATTAGGTTCAGCTGTGCCTTCAGCCACGAGCAATATGGTATCAGAATACCTCAATACGCACTAAAATGTTGCAGTACTTTTAAATGTATATATGTGTTTTAACTCCACGTAAACGGCCATGCCACGACTCTTTTCATCTGTCTGCGGTTAAAAAGTAATAATTCAGTGCTGCGTTATACCAGGATTTCACATTGAAACGGGGGTGTATTAGAGAACGATTTTTCAGTTTTACAAATTGACTCATGCTGCAAAATGATACGTGGCGCCGCTGTGGCGCTTATACATTCACGCGTTAAATCAGATCTTCATCGTTGACGTGTTTACCTCACTTTAATAAGCTAAAATCATCCAAACATTAACATCCACGATAATCAACGAAACTTTAAAGCTAAACCATTTTGTTTCAAAACAATTCCACATTGAATTGTGTCGTGTGGTTCATTTGTGGTTATATTTGTTTTCCCTCTTCTCTTTTTAAATATAAAATATATAAATAAAATGAACACACGTCTAAAGAATTTGTAGCCTTTTGAATCCTGTACATTTTCATCAAATGTCTTTATATCTGCTCTGTTTATACCACATCAATTATATCATCATTAAGAGTTGCTCCAGTTCATGTGCAATTTAGAATTTCCTCTTAGTCTGTGATAGGCCTACTTAGAATTTATATTAAACGTACCAGTATCATCGATCGGAGAGATTAAGGCTTGAAGTGAACTAAAATTCAAATATTATGTGGATTGTTTAAGGAGCGGTTAATTGTTTAACTAGTTGACAGTAGATCAATTAATGCATGTAATAGATATCACTCAGAGGGGGGGTAACCCTCCTTTTAATACGTGAGTGCTTTTTAATTCAGTTGATACGGTCTTTCTAATCCGGAAAACATAGGATTAGAGTTCCCTCTGACGGCTGCCTTTAAAACTACGCTCTCTCTCCCTCCTTCGACCTCTTTCATTGTTCGTTTGATCGCACCATTGTACTGAATATATAAGTCGGTTACTTAACCTCCTCATTCACTGGCAATCAGTGGCATGAGTCTAGTTAATATTGGGCGCCACCAGGGTGCCTGGCATTTCAAACCCGTTCCGTTTCGTTGTCTGCACTTTAACCTTATTTAACCCACGGTAATTGAATTAATAGGGAGAAGCGGCGGGCCCCTCGAAAGGGAACAGGAAGGGATTCTCCTTTAGCCCCCCTTCCCGAGAATCAGACAATACCGTGGAGTAGGCTGGCTTTGATGTTACAAGTTCGCTGCCTCTTTTTATTCGCATCGGCAAGAAGGACGCACACTCCTGGCTCTTGTATTCGCAGTAAAAGCTGACGAATTGGCAAACCGGGAAAAATGCCCAGTAAGCAGAGTCCTAGAGTTGAATATCCACACATTGTATTGCTGCGGACCAGGAGAATCTCTTTCGCCTGCTGAATCATACGGATCACCTGTTTTTTTCCGCCTGTTGTCTTTTTCGTTTATATATTGCCGAAAGAAGGACGTTACGTTTTTCCAAAAGGAGGCGGCATCCTTCACTTTGCATCATTTTTCTTTTTTTTTTTTGCGAGAACCATCAGAGCGGCACCTTGGCGGCGGGAATATTAAAAGAAATTGACGAGGACACGCGGAACCTGTAGGGAGCGGGTACGAGCCTCCCTTTCCTGTATCAGCAGTACCTGCGCCGGACAGCGGTGCAGCTTCGCGTTTGAGCACCAGGGTGTTAAAAGAATAGGATGTCGGTCTGATAACCGCAACTGGCATCGACAAACGAGGGAACCTAGGCATGGAGACCGGGGTGGCTGATGTGGTTTTGGTTGAATGGCCGTAGACAAAGAATCACCAAGAATAGCGAGATGTCCGGATGTCACGGAGCTTCTGGTCTTATTCTTCGTATGATTCGAGAGTCCAATTAGCGCAGGGTTCTTGCGGCTGATGGGTGATCAATGCGTTAGATGTTTGAAGCTGTACCACAAAGCTGCTATGATTTCTCCTCTCCACTCCATGAGCTCCAGTCACATAGGCTAATACTACACCATCAAGGTATTTATTCTCACTTGAATCATGTATGAATCGCGTTGAAATTCTTAGTGGTTGTTTTCTTTGTGTAAAAGGGACGTAAGTGATACCGTTATAATACCTATTAGAGCACTACCAGAGGAATGATACGCAGCAGCTTTCGTCATTCTGCAAACAGTTGCAGCAATGTGAAAATTTATTAGGCTTCCAGCGATACTGGTAATTACACAGAATTCCTGTGAATCGTGATTTTTTGCACGTCATCATTGATCTCCACGTTTTGTAACATACAGTGCTGCTGTTAAACTGCATTCAACCGTTGTGTTCTAAGGCAGCTGGATTGCCGCAAAGCGAAATTTTAGGTTTAAGTGAGAGATGGGGGGGACAACATTGTCAGTGACTGAGTACATTGCATAATTGTGATGCAGCAGAGTCTTATTAAATTATATGTAATTATATTAAATGTATTGATGACGTTTAAGATACTAATGGATTATGGTGTGCACGCTTACATTACGTTATGAGAGTCGCGTAATAAAGCCGTAGTGCTTTTGTGTATAACATGATGTAGATAATGTGATATTATGAGCCTTGATAAACGTTCAAAGGCAATAATGTAGATTATGTGACGCCGACTGATAATGACAATGCTGGCAATTAATATAGATAATTAATGTTACAATGTTAAAATGAATTTGCCACGCCACATGTAACCTAACATTTAATTGAATGTTTTTACATTGTGGTTCATGGGATTTGCAGTTTTGATCGTAAAGGCAGTAGTTTCCAAATCGTTTCGGGTAATTAAGTCTTTGTTTGTTTGTGGGACTCATGAGTTTGTTCCCCAAACGCGCATTTTTTTCGCATTTTCTTTCAGGGATGGACGATGGGATGCCCTTCCTCTCAACAATGAAAAGTCTTTTGGCCATTGTCTGTCTGGTTAGCTTTAACTGCCAGATAAGGTGAGATTCGATTTATTTTCTCAAATGTGGAATTCATATTAATAAGTGAAATCGGATGTCCTCCCTTCGAACTGGCTTCCGACATCGAATCATTCAACTCACTAAATCATTCGAACAATGTAATGTTATAGCAATGAACGTGTAAACGTGCAAACACATTTTCCATTGTAAATATTTCCTTTATTTTTGTTATGCAGCCTCCAACCATTTTCCTCATATTTATAAGAGGACCGTGAATGATTTTGGAAGCGTGGTAATGTTTTTGATAGCGCGCGTGTTGATCTGTCATGTTCCTCAATGTATTTCATTTGCATTTTACAGTCTTTCGCAGACCACTGCAGGAACCCTGAAAGAGTCCGAAACAAATGACAACATCACGATATTCACTAGGATTTTGGACAGGCTGCTGGACGGTTATGATAACCGACTACGCCCTGGACTGGGAGGTACCCCAGAGAACAACTTTACGGCCCAGTGTAGCTGCACAAGTTTATGTCAGTTTTATGGCTACATCATAGGTTGTGCGTTATACGTATTCCCTCAAACCTTTGCACTTTACTTTGACGTCCTTATAGGCCTACTTCGCAATGTCTATATTGCCGTGTGATACAGGATTGTATTGTTGCTCATCAGCACAGAATCAAAATATAGTACACTTTGTGTGCTTGTTTTTTCATATGTTGGCTGAAATTCGTCTGTTTTTGTACTTTTATACCCTTACTTCTAAGTCGTTTTGGGCAATAACAACTTTTCGTATAACGGTAAATGTGATAGAGCAGCGGAGTCCCAGTCCCAGTATAATGGAGTGGATAAGGCGCCGCTATTTACAATATCGATCGATGCAGCTGTCCGGGCGCTTTTGTCCAGCCTATTGTTAATTGGGAGAAATTGAAAACATGGCGCCCCCCTCTACTTGCCCTTTATTCTGCGAATGGGGAGCGTAGGCTAGGGTGCCTTCGGAGGGCCAAGGCTACTGCTGTAGATGTTGGAGCTTAAGTGAAAGCGGACCACCCTCCTCGCCGACACTGAGCATGACCGCCTCCGCGGAGGCGCGCTTCAGTCCGCAGAGTGTGACCTTCAGCACCAGTGTTCACCCTCCCCTTAAAGGGGGGGCTTCATAAAGAGCGCACCGCAGCTTCTCTGCGCGAGGGAACCTGCCGTTACGCTCTCTTTTACCGATTAAAGTCCCCGCACAGCAGTGTACAAGAAAGATCCTTTCATGGGGAGCGAAGGACGGAAGACGATATAGTGATACTGTATTCCTCAATTTCATATGTGAAGTGTGACAACACTTGATTATGCGTGTCTGTTTACTCATTGGAATGGGCGCAAATTATAAGTGGAGGGGGTGCTGTGCTATAATCAAAGTCAACCCCATGGACCCCACAACCATCCTAATCCTCAACCCAAAGTTACGCCCTTGTATGTGACAACAATTGATTGTGCTTGTCTGTTTACTCAATGGAATGTCTTCGAATTTAACTGGGTCTTCGGTTTTTGTGATCGAAATTAGTGGCTGCACGTGCCAGACATGGTAAGTAGTAGTGTACTTATAAGTGCATATCTACCATTTAGCCACTTAGACCTTTGCATCAAGAATAGCGTGAGACTGCACTGCACAGACCTTAAGCATTGAGCAGAACTTTTTTTTTTCTCTCACTCCAAACACCTATGTTTCTTTACAGAGAAAGTAACGGAGATCAAGACGAACATCTTTGTCACTAGTTTCGGCCCAGTTTCAGATACCGAAATGGTAAGGTGTTCACTGCTGACGTCAGCATGGGTCTTGTAGTTTTACGCAATAAACAAGTCACTTGTCTTCTGCAGATATTTTGTTAACAGTTTCATCATAGTTTACATGACTGCAATATGCAACTTTTAATTTCAAATAAAGCGACGTAAAATGCAGGATGTGATTATTAGATCGCCGTCCTTTCCCACAGGAATACACGATAGACGTGTTTTTCCGGCAAAGCTGGAAAGACGAGCGGCTTCGTTTCAAAGGTCCGATGGAGATGCTTGCTCTGAACAACCTTCTGGCCAGCAACATCTGGACGCCCGACACCTTTTTCCTCAACGGCAAGAAATCCATCGCGCACAACATGACTACTCCGAATAAGTTACTGCGTCTGAAGGACGACGGGACGCTCCTGTACACCATGAGGTAGCTCCTGAGGTCCATTACACTTCCATATACACGCGTGCACATGAAGTAAACAAGAACAAGCCTTTGGCTTCCCCTTATCGCTGTTTTATTTTCATTTTATCACTTTCTATAACGAGAGAAAGGATCCAAGGCTAGTCTTGTGTTGCTTGTTTTACTGTGTTTTTTATATGTTTTAGCATTTAGGGGTAGGCCTATGTGAACTTTGGGGCAATTAGCGTCTGCAGCTGTTTAATTTGACCTAGTCTTTAAAAGGAAGACTACATCGCCAGGGACATGTCCCACCGGGAAAGCACAGCGCCGGCAATCCAGCCTCCCTGTGGTCAAGCCGTTTCCAGCACACAGCACCCCCTCAGCTATCGCTTTTAACTGCCTTGATATGCCCCCGTTTGTACTATCACCGGGGCCGCTTAAAATGATTTTTTTATGATGATGTTTTTAATTTTTCCCTCCCTGGAGAGTACTGTTACGTGCACACGAGCCCCGACAACGTAAGTGTATGGGAAAAAAAAAATTAATGCATTACGCGTTGTAGAACATTTACATAATTGCAATACAAGAAAAAAAATCAAGGACACGAGAAAATGTTCAAACCCTCCTTCACACCATGGAAAAGAGGGCAGCTGTTTGAATATTTTTGGAACACCATGTATAGCGCCATAAAGGGGATATGGGTCAGCAGCAGCTGAACAGCGTCGCCTTGTGGCTGAAATGAAACCTTTGCGCGCAGGACTGCTGTTCACCGCGTGTATTAAGATGCAACCGGTCGCCCTCGAATTTGTTATTCATATTTGATGCCTCGAATTGTCCATTGCCTCTCAATTTGTTGCTCCCATTATATATATATGCAGTATATCTCATCGTATCTGGCCGTCATGTACATTAACTCATGTACTTAACTGTTATGCACCCCGAGAGCTTCCAGATGAAAATTGGACATTAATGAGAAATGAGTGAGAAATGGGATGTGTGCATAGTCTGCAGAGGTAATGCAATTTCCTGCAACAGATGCACCAGAAATGTTGCACTTTGGAACGCTATAAATAGCTATAAAAGTTTTTCTTTCCCTAAAGTGTTTCATATTTCTGGCATTCAGTTTACAAAGAGAGGTTGATCTGAGCTGAGCTGTCCATGGCCGCACGATGCGCCTCCCCCAGCATAGAAAGAGACCAAAAAGACCCCCACAGCCCGAACCTTTGCTAACACCCTGATCTCAGACTCTGCTTATGAGATAATACAGATTTTCGTTCCTATCTCAGTGCCTAGGATACAGATTTTCGTTCCTATCTCAGTGCCTAGGATACCCTAACCCCCCCCACCACCACCCATAAAGGGCATCAGGTGGATAAAAACACTTTGGCTCCTTGTATTTTGCAATTGAACACTTAATTCAAGACGTTTATAGAAATTTTATAGAAAGTACTAGAAATGGAAATTTAGCAACAGATAATATAAAGGGGGGGGGGGTGTAACCAGAAAGTGGCAGGTTTCTAGAGGGGTGGGGCCTTTAAAAAGATTCACAGTAGGTAAATATTAATCTAAAAGGATAAAATTTACTTTGAATAAAGATGTCAGGCTAAGCAGCTAAATGTACACACAGAAGATCCTTTGATAAATGTTGAAAGCTTTACTGATCTCCCCTCCTGGACCTAGGAGTCAGAATCAGGCATAATCCCCCAACCTTTTACCCAAATGTACACCCGCGCCTCTATCTTGATGTACTCGTCTCGGGGATTTAGGGGTGCGTCTTGTGAGAAGATGAGCGCATTAATCTTTGCTCTGGACTCTCCCAGCTTAACTCTATCAATGGTAACAGAAGATTAATGTCGGCAAAGTGCAGGAGATTAAAGGGGATGTATGGAGATGTTTTACAAAAAGTGCTTCACGTTAAAGTCAATCAAAAGCAATAGGGAGCCGCCATCCGAACCCGGCGACTTCTATGCAGTAAGATGACAGTGAGACTGCTGGGTGACGGGAGCCACAGCTGAAATATCAGGTCGTCACATCTGCACGTCTCCTTGTGTTTGTTTGCGCATCCATTGCCGTTTAAAAATAGTTTTGGGTGTGGGACGTCTCATCATAAACATTACGATGCTTTATTATCGCTGCAATATGTGTGTAGTCGCATCCACAAGTAGGTAATGGATGCCTTAATGGATGCTCAAATCTCGCTGTAATTTATTTAGTGCCGTTAGTCTATAAAGACCACTTAGCAAACCATAAGCGATACGCTGCCCTGGCATTTCAGTTGGTGGGTGTCATTGCAAGGGCTAAGTCCATTCAGCTATTACACAGTAATATAATTGTGTGTAATGGAGAGCTTGAACACTTGTCCACCTCTCACACATGTCTCACTCTGCGGTTACATTGCCTTGTGCTACTTTGTAAACAGTTTACTGTTAATAGATAAATCCATTATCATTAATTGAATATCTACCTCGTTACAAAAAAACAAAGCCTCAAAAAGTCTGGACAGTAACTGGGGTGTTGTAAGGGGGGGCGGGGTCAGTACGGTTCCAAGGGACCCTGTCTAAGAAACTTGGAACGTAACTAGAGGCCCAAAATCTCTATCAGTACCCCTGGATAGTAATATAAAATTCTTCTGAACGCAGAAAAAAGCCTTTCCTATTATGTCCACAAGATGGCAGTGTAAACGCACTCTTTGCAGTTCTGCATGCTGGGGTGGTGCAGTGGTCAGCACTGTCGCTTTGCACCTCCGAGACCTGGGTTGAGTCTCTGCCTGGGTTCCATGTGTGGAGTTTGGGTTGAGTCTCTGCCTGGGTTCCATGTGTGGAGTTTGGGTTGAGTCTCTGCCTGGGTTCCATGTGTGGAGTTTGCATGTTCTCCCCGTGTCATCGTGGGGTTTCCTCTGGGTGCTCTGGTTCTTGGAGTTAACAAATTGCCTGTAGATATGTGTGTGTGGTGTGTGGGTGTGCCCTGTGATGGGTTGGTGCCCCGTCCTGGGCTGTTCCTTGCCTTGTGTCTATAGGCTCCGGACCCCCCGCAATCCTGTATAGGACAAGTCGTTTCAGAAAAATTAATGCATGATTCTGTGTGCTGGAGGTTTGAAACATCGGACTTTTGTAGCCACTAAAATAAATGCTTATTTAAAAATATAAGGTGAGACCATATAAGGCATGTTGATGAATGGAACGGGACAAAAGAATGATATGCTGATATTGTCTTATGCCATGCAAAATCGGGAGAGACCTGTGGCTGCAGCCAGGAGCCAGATGTCAAGTGGGAGGGGCAATGTGGGAGGGGCAATGTGGGAGGGGATCTCATCATCTGACACCCTAATCATGAACCCCATCTACCCCTCGTGATAAACCAGTCCTACTCGACATCGCCCCCCTACTCGACATCGCCCCTCCTACTCGACATCGCAGATC
>JAODJU010000079.1:2223808-2266164 GCA_026776725.1 Gnathonemus echidnorhynchus
GGGGGGGTTGTGGGTTTGTCATCAACTCCTTAGGGCAATACAGGAGAGTCACCTTTGTGTTTTTTCTGTCCCATCCCTCCTCTTGGACGTGTACAGACTTAGGCGTTTTCTGAGACATGCATTGTTACTTTCACTAATGTGCGGCTTTCATTTGGAGCATAATGTGACAAAAGCAATAATAAAATGAATGATATGTTTGGTGGCTGTGGCCTTCGGTCCTTTGTGCATGGATGGACAAGCAGATTGGTGCCAAAAATATTCTGTATTCACAGGGACTTGTTGCGTGCGTGTGATCGAATATTAGCCAGAGATATAATGGATCCCAAATGAATCCCAGATATCTCCTGCCAAATAAGGAGACAGCCATGGATAGCTAACAATGACCTTAAAAGATCTACATCTACTGAACATATGTGTTTGTGTGCCACATGCCAAGAACGAAGTGTTAAGGTCACCCTGCACATTAGGTTATCACACAGCCTACCCTAGCATGAGCTGTTGTATGGCAAATAACCCGCCTAAGGGTCCCATGGATATTGTGTGTCAGTGGAGGCCTCACTGATAGTGGGGGAATCTCTTGGTCCACACCCCAGATTGCAGGAAATGCACATGTGGGGTGGGGCTCTTTTAGCAGGGAGGGACAGGTAATCCGCCCCACGTTGTGCACAGCAGCAACATCTGGCATCCAGCTGTTTTTCGCAGGTTTAGTTCTGCTTGCTTTCCAATTCAGCAACATTCTCCTGCAGTGCATGCTGGGAGTCTGGTTGGCATTCGGCAAAGCATCCTTCCAGTCTTACCAAGCTGCTCCAGTTTCATTTACAGGTTTGATGACTTTTTGGTGTGAGCCATCCTTTCAAATGCTCTTTGTTCTAATACCGGCGGAGTGCCAGTGGACTTTTTGGTTGGGTCCAAAACCACAGGATACTGTACAATTGGAGCTCACTGGTGTTCTTAACCATCAGTGTTGGCTAGTGGTCTTTGTGGTCATTTGTGTCTGTGCATTTTAGCACAAAGGATTGGTATAATAATGCTTCCTTAATATAATAAACTGTACTTTCTCTTTTAAATAATCTGACATGAGGGAAGTGAAAAAAAGATTCACTGGACAAGAGAGGCTGATAGCAGTAAATTCTAAGAGATAATTTCCCATCAAGACTGCAGACATATTTAAAAGTTCAAGTTTTTTTCAGACAGACTCACTCCATACCATGTTACAAGACAGATTTTCTGCTCAGATACTTCATGTCAAAGAAAAAAACACATAAATATTTGCTTTGCAGGAAAGGACCACAAGTTCATCAGTGTACTATGGTGATGTCACCCTTTGTTTTGACATCTCTTCCAATGACACATCACTATTTGTGAACAAACCCCTTCATATAAATTTATGTGAATATATTTATCGCCGCATTGCTACTCATTAATATGGAAAAATTCACCTGAGGAGAGCTATCAGAGCAAACAGGAGCATAGAATTGGTGTTTTCAAGCATTAACCTGCCACCAGGAATCATCAACCCAAACAACAGGTGAGTATCTAAGGGTACGTGGATACATGGATTATTTTTGTCCCGAACTTTTTGAGGGCGGTTGCATGGTTGAGCTCGGTCTCGGCTAGAGCTGATAAACTTGACCTATATCCTGACAGCTGCTGTCTGGTAACACATCGTGCCTCTTGGCAAACTCCCACGCTGGAGACCGCGTGGAGAAGACGATGACGGATTTGGTAGGTACGCACACCTCGCCTACGAGGGACCTACTAACATACTAATCTCCTCTTCTGATGCAAATTCTTCGTTGGTATTTATTTGTTATATAACCGTAATTATGTACTCAGGAAGAAGCTTTTGAAAAGAGAAAACTGAACCATCCAATGAAAGATTCCTCTGAATTAGTCTTGCGTTTTAACAACAAAGCGGTTAAAGCTCCCGGTGTTTGCTAACCATACATCGCGTTTGGGGGTTCCGGTCCATCATAGAGCGCGGGGTTCTGAGCTACTCAGTAATTAGTAACTGATTTACCCCTGAAACTGAAAGGTAACCTAATTTCCTTTAGAAATAACGATTTGGCCCTGTAGATATGAGACATGCCTCTTCGTGCGCATTACTCCGACCAGCCACAAGAGGATAGTCTGACATCCATGCATGTACTGGCACTTTACAGGCGTCTGCCATTGTTTATAGTATACAACATGAGCGAATTAAAAAAGAATATTTTGTTACTAATATCCGTAATGTTACCCAAAAACCAAATCCTTCAAAAACCTAAGGGTCAATGTAAGCACACCAAAACGCTATTTAGTACCACGTTGAAATAAGTAAGTACATATAGTAGGTCTTTTGGAAACTTTGGATACTTAAATACCGTAGTATTTTTTCCTGTGAACGCAGAGTAACATCGTTAGCCTTGTAATGATCGTCCTTGCTTATTAATAGAGAACATCTCTGTCCATGGTTCTGAAAATAGTAAAGCGTCGCTTAATCAAAGAAAAAAAATACGTAACTTAAACTATATAAATTATATATAAATATATTATATGTTTGTTTTTTTTTATTCAATAAGAAATGTTTATAGTCAAAAGCCCAGAAATTATGGCTTGCTGACACGGATTCTAATTTTTTATTACGTTTCATGACTAAATGGACTGAAGTTGGCTGTTTGTTGCGTTAATCTGATCGCCTGGCATGTTCTATTCACGAAGATCATATTCCTTTCCCCTAATCCCTTTGGAGACTGACTTGTATAGAATTCTACCAAAACATGTGCCTGGTCATCCCTAGTATTTGTGTGTTACAACACAGAGACCGTATAGCCTAGTGCGTAAATAGTGTGTAAATGTAGGGTTGATACGAACCATCCCTTGATAAGGGATTTCTTTAAAAAACCAGCAATCAAATTTGAACCCTTAGTCTTAGTTAATTACCCACCAACTCAGTAATTGATTGGGGTCTTTGATATTTTATTTTCTAGAACAATCATGTAAAAGTGAAATTAATTCTACAAATATTTCTGTTTGTATTTGGAGACTAGTGTCGTTAACACGTCCTGTTGAAAACTGCATTTCATAGGCTCAGTAAAGCCGTGGGAGTCTGCAAGGAAAAAACAAAAACTAATGAAATGTCATCGGCACAAGCGGGTTACTGCGACGAGGGATATTGGCGGGCGTCTCTATAGCCTGTACGTAGACAAGGATCACAGGACAAATCCCTTTTGTTGGTAATATATCTGAATGCCGTCCCCGCAAAATGTGACGTAATGTGAAGATATCGAGCTCCTGGGGAATGCATTTGGAGGTTTGTAGATTTCCCACTTTGGAAGTTGGTCTTCTCGCTTTAGAAAACGTCACTATGTCCGCGCATCAGGCGGCGCGCTCCAAGGTGGCCGTTACAACTGTAAGGTGCATAAGGGGCTGGCTTAAATTTTGAGACTTGAATAGCGATGTGAAAGTGTTGAAACCGCTCTAAATCTTGAACACCCGTCAGACGTGGATGCATGACTTGTTTTTGGATTACAAAGTATTCGCGATTCCCCTTATCTGGTTCTGAGTGACAAAAACTGGCAGTTGAAACTGAGAAGAAAAAGAAAGATCGACGCAACAAATTCATCTCCAAGCTATCTTCTCATAAATATGTCAACCAAATTACTGCTTTATGTTTTGCTTCTGTCAGTCCTCAGTGCGTGGTAAGTGACGTTACCGTTATTCACCTGTGTGCTTGGTTGCTTTATGCTATTCACATGAAATGTCTAAGAATTTACCAGACGGAAAGGTCCATTCCCCGTTCATATATGTGTGTGTGTAGTTTAATATATGAACAAATACGGAAACAATAAAAAATACAACAGATAATATTTATTAAAATTTGACAAGATTATGCTTTAATGCTTCATTGTTCATTGTTTCGTCAATAGGTGAAAACTACAGGTGATAAATATCAGATATGTTTAAGTAAGTTTTTGCGCTCTGAAACCAGTTACATTTTGTTTGTAGTGATTGCCCGAGTGGTATTATACACAGCACAGATCTTTGATCCCTGAAAGCTTATTTGTTAGCCATACGCCTGATATAAATATTTATAGTAGTTAAAACACCACATATAAACGTTTCGCTCAACTGCTGCAGTATACATATTCATGTATGTTAATTCTAATCAACAATACCTTTCCAATTATACCGTAAGAAATACAGAAACATATGTTACATTTTCATCTTAATGTACTTCCGTGTCTTAACATTTAGATCATAAAAGTACAATCTAAATCACTTTTCAAAAATGGGAAATTATTAACGTTATCTAAGTCCCATTTCTAAAAGTGTACATCCACCTAACTCATAATGATTAATGGCTGCTGCTTAGTACAGCTGCCCAAGTGAACAATACAATAAGTGTTTTTCTTTATTAAATTATCTTTTGTGTCTTTTTTCTAAGCTACAATTGTACATCCCCAAAACCAGTGACGTATATATATTGTAGGTTTCCTCGCCGTCTTTAAAGTAAGAACGGCTCTGCTCATATAATCTGGGGATTATATCCTTTTATTTTTCTAAATGCCGTAAACAGGATCTCGTCTTCTAAAAGTTCGCATAATGAATTAAAAGTAAAACAAATGGGCAGCCAAAGCTCACTCCGGCGTCAGCACAGAAGTCCGCTTTTTTGTAGCGGCGCCGAGAGATATTTGAGTCTTTTTTTCTGTTACAAATCCTATTTGCATAATATGTACAATGAATTCCAAATGCACAAGAAAAAAGTTACTATATGACGTTTACAGATATGGCACAAACTATACCGCATGCAAATATGCGCATCTGTGAATGGAAATTATGAAGTTAAGCCCCTTATGACGATCAATTAAATGTCATTAATAGATTGGCTGGTTTATTGTTTGCTTGGACCATACATGCTGTCGGAAGAAAAGGGGGGGTAAATTTAACTGTTTGTAATATTTTACAGTTCCCAGACAATTGAATACGAAGAGGAGTATGAGGATGTTACTGTGAACCAAATGTTGGCTCCCAAGACTCAGGAGACGGACGCCACGCAAATACTGAATAACTTACTGAAGGAGTATGACAAGAAACTGCGACCAGATATTGGGAGTAAGTCACCTGTACGATTTTTACTTAAAGCTGGTGTTAGGCTGCCTTAGTTGGCTTTTTTGTGCTTGGATTTGAATTTATATGTTATTGTCTGTGTGATGGATGAATTTGAATCAGCTGCGGTACTTTTATGCAAATTGTATTGTTTGCCAGCGTACAGCTATCATTTTTATGATTATAGAAAGTCATATAATATGGAAAGTTATTATAAACATTGTTTGCTGTAGTATATACTGTATTTCAGTTATATTTCACTTACATAAGAAAACATAAAGTTGTTGCTGAAATGATACAATTGTGAACTATTTTACCCGCCAGTGTTATTACACGATAATGCAAATGAGTTTTAAAAACGACCGGAAACCCTTGATTTTATTCGATTACGTCTTGGTGGAAAATGATCTGTATCACTCAGAATGACGCTGAAAGTTATTTCTAACAGTGTTATGTCACGGAGCGAGGGCGTCAATAACTGAACGATGATGCTTCTGTCGGTTTAATAATTGGCGTCATAAATCAAAGCAGCTCCCAGAAAGAGGAAGTGTCAATGTGGTTTTGAGAGGCTGCCGTCCGCTTGTCGGAGCGATCCATAAGGAGCCGGCGTCCGTATTGGCTGAATGAGAGATGGGCTGAATTTGTAACGTAGAAGGAAGGAAACTGAGGTCACTTCCTGTGGCTACTGAAGGACATATCTATCAAAATGTAAAATAGGTGCAGGAAACCTAAAGAGTATAACACTGTAAATTGTCCTCTAGATTTTGCGATAATGCTTCAAAAGCTCATTGAATGTGAAGAAAAAGGACTGAAGAATAAAACAGGATCAAACAAATAATTGAATAATGTGACACTGCACCAGCAAAGCACCAGTTTAAGTTCGCATTTTTAATCATACTCAGGAGAATAGGCGCCTGTCATATTCTACGTTACGGTGTGTTTCATGCGTCCACGGAAGCGCCTTTCCTTCATCAGGGTCGACGGCAACGAGTTTATTCGCAGCAGTGAGCTTATAAGCAGGCGGTGGTGCAGAGGCCCCGGCGTGTCCGACGCTAATCCGGGACTGTGCCTCGTGATGCGCACCGATAAACGCACTGCCCAGTCTGATCTCCCGCACGCAGGAAGCACAAGAGAGATGATTTAAAAAAGTCAGCTGTGACAGATCCAGTATCACAGTCTGAAGGAGGCCCGTATTCCTGAAGGAAACGGTCCTTGATATCTCCAGCGCGAGAGGCGGACGGTCTCACATCAGTCATTCATCATCGCGAATATCTGCGCGTGACGCCCTGTCTCAGCTCGCCAGGGAGCACCCCAGCCTCCCCTCTTCACTGTGGAGTTGATATCTTTATTTCCGCTGCCCTTCATTTCTAGTCATACAGCAAACACTCGAGGATTATTGGCAAACAACATTCACACAAAAAAAAAACTTACTAAAGAAGAGAATGTAGCACATATTGTGAAAATGGATAATGAGGATTTAAATGAAACTGGAGTGTTTCCCAGCTTCAGATCATAATATCCTGAAGAGGCTCTCTTCAGCCTTTGCCTAATATGCTGCAAAACATTATTATATTAATGACATAATAATCATGAGTGGACATGAGCAATGAGGCTAATGATGGGTACAAGCTATTCCAGGGATTGGTGAGGCTGGGAATACTGGAGCACAAACAAGAGTCCAGAATTCCCAGGGCATCGTCTCGATGGATCTCTGCGGTGTTGTATGTACGGCACAGGGCAGGCCCCTGCTGCACCCGGATGACATTTCTTTCAGGCAGTTGCCAGTCTTCACATGTGTGGCCTTCCAGCGCTGTGAAGCCTGCCATGTGATGTACCGTGTCATGTGCCTCATCAGCCACTGTATCTTAAGCTACAGGAAGGCAGCACTCAGCTGCTGATCGTCTCTGTGTGTGAACGTGCACATAGACCTTCCCGTTAATGAAGTGGACACACCTCACTGTCCTGGAGAGCATATGAACTGCAGAGACCTGCAGTGTGTGCTGATGTGTGCTGTGTAGTCTGCATGTGGTCTGCCCTGTTTGGGCTATGTGGTCTGCCCTGTTTGGGGATGTCTTATAGGATGGCCCTGACCGTATGTTTCCAGTAACATCTTGTGAGGACCATGAATACTTTGCAGAAACAGTGCATTGCTTCAGGGGAACCTGTAGGCCAAAGCCTCGAGACCCGAATGTCACTGGTCTGTGCTCTTGCATCTATGTTCTATCATTGTTTAACATGACAGATTCAGCAGCACAAATGGGTCAATTTAGACAGAAGCATGAGGTTGCTAATGAAATGTAACGGCAGCATCAGGGGGCCCTGCTAGATACGGACGAGCGGTTTTACTCCACTTATGCCTTCTGAAAGATGGTCCTCTACCTCCTGCTGAAGTCCACATGCTCTGTACTTTAAGGGCATTTTCGGCAGGATCTAACAGCACTTTTAACTGTGAATTTCTTCTGCTGCTTTTTAATCACTGTGATAAAGGTATGAGACTGCCCTTTACTGGGAGCATGGGGGGGGGTGGCTGAAGAGAATTAGACTTTTAACCTTTTATTGCCAAGTGGAGCTACTTCAGTCGAGTGTATGTTTTGCATATGCCCCACCCACACTCCATTAGCCACACCTATACCCCGCCCACACCCCATCAGCCACACCCATGCCCCACCCACACTCCCATAGCCACACCCACACTCCATTAGCCACACCTATACCCCGCCCACACCCCATCAGCCACACCCATGCCCCACCCACACCCTATTAGCTACACCCATGCCCCACCCACACTCCTATAGCCACGCCCACACCACACCTATAGCCACACCCATGGCCACCCCCAACCCTGTAGCCCCTCCCATACTCCTTTAGCCAAACCTATGCCCCAACCACACTCCTTTATCCATGCCTATGCCCCGCCCACACCCATGCAGCCACGCCCATGCCCCAGCCACACTCCTGCATCATATCTCTTGATTAGCCGAAGGCAAATACAGTATAAGCACGTTCTCTGAGTGTAGCCTCTTTCTGCAACACTGATCCTGCTCCTGGCTGAACCTTTGACTCTTTGTGCTTTTCACTGACTTGTGCTGATTTCTGAATCCTAGCCTCTTCCCTCACCCTGTTTGCTGAACGTGATTTGGACTTAGGCTATATATTGCACTGGATTATTTTTTGAACCCGTCTTGTGTGTTGACTCCCATTCTTGGATTACATGTCGCTTTCTGTCATTCCTGAATGTCAATCATTATACCCGCTTGCACTGATCTCAGAACTATTTCATTTTTTATATTGCTTTTATATATTGTATATTGTATAAATATTTTTCCCAAAACATTAACAGCATAAAATGTAACTGTATATGAGGAAGGTACTTTAAGTAAATACTTATTAAACTTGTTGACTTGGTGATATTCCCAAAATATCATTTCACCGTGGTTGTAAGACCCCAGTTATCTGCAGAACTAAACATGTAGACATTAAACATATAAACAAACAAACTAGCTTAAATAATTAATTCCAATCCATTACTCTTTCACCAGTATAAAAATGCACATACAAGTTCTTTTGGAAATTTGAGATGATTTGAAAAACCCTCCATCCTGTTTAGACTGGAGTGTATCCCAGGTAAGATAGCTGACTGGCATGAGCTTGTGTAGATTTACAAGCAATTTAGTACATGCTGCATTATTTGCTTTGTGTTTTGACCAAGGCTGTGCTGTTCTAGCGACTTAATATCAGCTCTGACACACAATGTCTGGTCCCATGGACTTCTGGGAAATGTAGTCCGGTACCATCTAATATGGGATAATGCTTAGGCTAATCTCCTCCCTGTACAACCATGTTTGCCTCAGATGTGTGAAATGTGCTATTAAGTTCTGTGTAACATTTTCTGCAGTGTTATTGGGAAAGAAATAAAGGTTTACAAGACACATTAATTATTAATAAGGATAGGAATGTGACTGGATTAAACTCAGACTGCAATCATTTTCCAAAATATTACTTTTG
The DNA here is from genome assembly GCA_026776725.1 of Gnathonemus echidnorhynchus. NCBI lineage: Eukaryota > Metazoa > Chordata > Actinopteri > Osteoglossiformes > Mormyridae > Gnathonemus > Gnathonemus echidnorhynchus. Next base: position 2,232,902 of record JAODJU010000079.1, read on the forward strand.
TACCTACTGCTTGCATTTCATTTGAATGTCTGACTGGCTGTATATTATAAAGGTTTTTGTACAAGCACACAGAACATCCATGATTAGGTTGCCGGCAAACCAAAGGAATAATGGTTTATGCTCTAAGCTGTGTTTATACAAGAATAACAATGACTTTTGTTTTTTTTTTTTTAATTTTTTTATGCTTTTAATAATAATATCAATTCTGAAGTGAAAGTAAAATGTACCAAACATGTCAGGAATGTAAAATGCTTTCATAAATTAGGTACTTAAAAAGCACATAGATTTTGCGCGAACGGACATGCAAACGGCCAAAGGCATCGACAGGTTCCGCATCTGCAGATCTAACCTACCACAGATTGAAAATATTCCAAAAGATATCTGCAATGTTCCAAAAAGCAAACCGTCAGCTGTTTGCCGTGCTCCGAGCACTACACTGACTCCACGTATATCACTACATGTACAGATAGAGTTTTCTTTTTTGTCATTATTCCCTAAACGATGCAGTATAACTACTGTACTTACATAGCATTTATGTTATACGGTGGTACCTCAGAACTGGAATTTAATCCGTTCAGAACTCCGGATCGAATCCTAAAAAGCTCGAGTTGTGATCGAATTTTCCCCATAAGAAATAATGTAAAACCAATTAATTGGTTCCCGGCCCCAAAAAATTACACCTCAATATGTTTTTCTTAGCATTTAAACACAAAATGAACGGGATAAAACAAGAAAAGCATATACTGTACTAAACACATCTAATAAGATTTATCAAAACAGTAATTTGTAAAGTAAAAAAATAAATGTATCCAAACAATGTGTAAAGTTAAAAAAAACAATGTGTCCTGTTCCGATCGTCCGCTCCTTCCGTCACGCCCCCTCGTTAACCCCGCGTGGAATCCCAGTGTGATCAGCTGTTTCTGGTTGCTTTCGTTAGCCCTCTGTATTTCGTCCGCGTTTCAGTTTGTTTCCCCAGTCCGGTCATTGTATTGTCCGTCTGCATTTTGCCTGCTTTACCTGTAATTAAACCCCGTATTCCCCGATACCCTGACATCTGCACCTTTGTCTCCATTCCGTCCCGTCCCCGCTCCCCACGACATTATTATAATTAAATGTATTAATGGTTTATTATTAATATTAAAATAATTCATGATAAATCTTTATTTTTAAATGTATTTTATTATATAATAATAATTACTGTTACCGTCTATCATTGTCTAAATTTATTTTTACTGTCTAAATATATGTATTCAGCTAGTGTAAACATGCATGATGCTATTACAGCGAATGCCAGCGTTACCCTTTGTTTCGGCTGAGATGTGCCACGTGACTCATTTCTCCGCGTGTATAAATTATCTTAGGTCGGCGTTCACGGTTTGACTTCTGAGATTCAGATCGAGCTCTAGGTAATTTTTTTTTTCGAACTGGTTGGTTCAGCTTTTAAGAAATTTGAGTTCTAATAAGGTCGAAAACTGAGGTACTACTGTCTTTATTATTTTAAATAATCCAGAGATGATTTAAAGTCTACAGGCGGATGTGTATAGGTTATATGCAGATACGCCGCCATTATATATGCAGGATGTGAGCAGCCGTGCATTTCGGTATCTGCAGGGTGCCCAGGACCCAATCCCCTGCTGATACCAAGGGACAATTTTTCATTTAACAATGAACGTATACAGAAACACTCAAATGGAAAATAAAGTGAATTATATATGAATTTCAAATCAATAAAGATTAATGGATTAGACACTATTTGATTAGAGAGGATAAGAATCTAATACTGAACCCAAATGTACTGGCGTGGTTAATGTAATTCAGACATTTTAATATGGAATTAGGCTCTGTGCCAGGGACTAAATATTCGCAGTGTAAAACAAGAGTAGTTGTAGAAAGTGGTCCCGGGTTTGGCTGTGACCTTTTCCCAGAAAACTCACAGGAGGATTGTTATTTTTTACACTAAAGGCATGACAACAAGAGCCAACCCTTTGAGCGGGTTATTTATTTATGAACAAGGCCTCCATTATCCTCTTCATCTACTCAAAAGAACGCTGCATTTGAACTTCCCGGAGAGTGCCGTCAGGCGGGATCGGTCTGTGGCAGCTGAAGGTCTCAGCGCAGAGGGTTTGTGACTCCTGACGGTGGCGTGTGGCGACACTAAGGGGTTAGGCCTCATTCTCTCAGGGAAGCCATTAGCGAACGGCGGCTTCCATGGCCGCGGGGTCGTCCTGCGAACGTCGGCGAATGAAGCGCTGGGTGATTAGCGGGAGAAACAGGAGCAGGCCGCTGAGATGACTCTGCCGAGCTGGCCCTATTATGTCAGCTCTGTTCGGGCTAAAAGAGGAGCCCGGGAAAATGGGTCGGCCGCGCGGGGCTACGCGCATTGCGGCAGAACCCCGTGCCAGCCGCACCCGGCACTTCCGGGCCGAGGGGGCCGGCCTCACTTGTCATGTTGAGTGACTCCTGAGCTCTCCGAGGCGCATGGGGACTGGCACCCCGGCCCACGGCGTGTCAGAGCAATTGTGCGGCGCCCCCTCAGCTCACCGCGTCCGTATCGATCTGTTTACCGCGGCAGTGTGACTGCGAGCAGACAGGGGGCCTCGTCAGCGACCCCCCCACAGGCCGCTGAGGGCCATGTTCAGGCCAGATTCAGACACCACACTTTTTGTCTCAGCAGACCCTGAGCATTTTTTTTATATTTTATAATTTGTCTCATATTGTTGTACAAATTTCATACAAATTAATAGAAAAGAAACCAGGCTTGACTGGAAGCTGACTCTAGGGTCCAAGAATTGCCCCTGGACTGGACACTGCTGACTCCCGGCTCCCAGGGACCGCGCACGCCTGCTCCTCGCTCTTTCTGGCTGTGGGACATGCCAGGCGTCCGCAGGTTAAGCAGAGGACTTAGCGGGTTTAGGGTGAGATACCTGCAGTAGGTATCCGCTCCAGCGATGGAGGCGACTCCAAATCACACCGGGCTCTGGAGGTGCGTCGTGTTCTGATGCAAAGCCCTTCTGTTCCTCCGCCCCCCCACCCCATGTTAAGGCCCGTTGAATTGAATGCAGCTGTTCTTCCCTGAAATAGAGGAGGTGGGGGCCTAGATCCTGCTCCCTGCTTTCTCAGGTTAAAGTCTTTAATCTTTCCAAAGCTGTTTATTTCTCACACTGGAGCCGCATGGTGAAATTCGCCTTTTTGAGTAATTTTTTTAAACTGCCAAGTCAAATTATAAGTTTCAAGTAAATGATTAGTTGAACGTGTTATGAAGCAGAATACTGTGTAGCCCTGGTCTACAGCCAGGCTGGGCGGCGCTCTTATGTTTACATTGGAGTCATAAGACAAATCACCCTTTTTTGATAGGCTGATTTATTATGACATCATAATCGGTAATTATTATTTTATGGTTTCTCACAACAGTCCCGTGAAGGAAATATTATCATTGCAGCTGCTTAGGGGGCAACCGTGGCCTGGAACACAGGCACTAAGGGGCAGGAAACAGAAGGAAGATTGATTTTATGACAAAAATGAGCCATCAAAGCCACAAGAACAACACATGCTGGGTTACAGGAACACAATCAAGTAACAAAAAGAGAGAGTGAACAAGCGACGCGGCAGGTGGACATGCGGAGGTAGAGCAGCGTTGCGGTGAGGAATATGAGGCATCGTTCAGGCAGACGACTTACTGTCCTGTCCTGGCCACTCCCACATGCAGACTGGCTGACTTTCTTTATAGTCACCGGTCCCCATTAGTCAGCTTGGCGTCGATATCGAACAAGCAATCTGCACACGGCTGGACATGAGATGTCGTCTTGCTGATAAATCACCTCCCGTAGGCTCACAGTAATAGTGTTACCAGTTGTAGTCAGAGATGCTTGCGTGTCTTTTTTCATAACATCATGAAGATTTAAGATGGCCAAAGTGTATTCCTGATAACTTACATTGTTTCCTAGAAAGCCGACCATCAGACCACGCCAAGAAATGCTGTCAAAGTCAAACGCTTTGTTTCTTTATTGAAACATGAATGAAATCCCATCCCTCTCGCTGACACCAATTCTTTGGAGTGACTGCAGACCAGTAGAGGCAGCGATCATTTTCTACTCCTTGCTTGCTGATTTGTTTGATTACAATAATTTTACTCCTGGATTCCACTTCTTGAAGTGTTCGGAAATCTGTAAGCCTGTAGCTAGTATCACGCCGTCTTCTAGACTAGGGGTGTAGTAACACAGAAAGGAATTCCAAAATACAATTTGGAAGCAGCTTTTTAGTATAAAGGTGCTTATTCTTACGTTGCTTATTCTTAGTGGTCCTTAGCGTGCAGTGCCTAGACATTAAAACTGCAGTACACATACTTCACCTGCATTACATCGTCTGAAGTCCTACCGTTCAACTTTGTGTACAACATAAACAATTTTTTATTGGTAGACCATATCAAATCTTTGCTTCTCTTCTGGAGTTACTCCTGTCCAGATCACAGATGACTGCCTCACACCTCCAGGCCTGCAGGTTTCACTCCTCCCCAGTGCTGTGTGTGTGTGTGTAGAGAGCTGTTCCCTGCACTGGCGTGGGTTTCCTCCCACTGCGCAGTGACTCGCAGTGTTCCCAGAGAAGCCTCCAGTGGGAGTGCAGACGAGGCCGGCAGAGCTCTTTGATGGAGCGGCCCCCTTCAACACCCAGCTTTGCATCAAATTCTTCCCAGCAGCTCCAGACCGCTGTGACAGAATAAGTGCTTAGTGAAAATGGCTGAAGGCACAAAGGAAGCTGGTCAATGAGTTATGAGTTCTTCAAATATATGTTCACAGCGCACCACGATGTAAATGTCATGTAAATATCGGATTTGGTATAACATGCTGGAAGACAATAAGGAGAAGCCAATAAGCAGCTCACATAAGGCAGACCAGCTACTCTCTTCCTGACAGGAAACCATGGCCTGATCATCTGACGTCATCAAACAGATGTTTGTTTGTCCATGTAATAAACTGCCCCCAAATAGCCAGTTGCGTTCCCTCCGAAATGTTACCTCCAGCTTAGGATGTTGAAAAAAATATCTGGGTACTTGGGAAATTGGAAAAACACCTTCGAAACAATATGAATGCTTTATTTTTAGAGCAACTGCTGTCATTTTGATAAAATTGTGCATGGTGTTATCTTGATTGCATTTGATTACTTTTCTGTACTTTTCTGTTTCTGTCTAAAATATATATGCAGTGCTGCACAGTATTTTAGAGTATTATACAGTCTTAGAGTATTATGAAACAGGAAATTAGTGCTTGAGGCAGGAGTTAGATAAACAGGAAACAACCTAAATGGGAGAAATCAACTGGTGACCAATGTAAAGAGCAATTTAATAACTAATCCATCAAATGCTTTGCGACTAACGCAGGAAATAAGTGCATCGGAAATGGATGCGGCTGGCTGATAAAGCTGATGGGTAGGTCGTTTTTAATAGCATATGAACACAAACATATCACCTTGACAGTGACAGGATGGAGCTTGTTTAGCATTTAGCACAGGCTTACGGTTCCAGTTCTTCAGTGACTCAAGTCATTTTTGTGACACCCCGATGATATCGACCTAGGCAACACTGGTATTGCACTCCCCCAGTCACACACAAATAATATTCAAAGTCTTTATTCCATGAATGCCGTTTAATGGTGAAATGCACTGTACATCCAAGAACTGAACCTTCCTGACTTTCTGAGTAGCCTGTGACTTTGCACATTCTTCAGAGGTTTCTGGGGGTGAGACACACCGGCCATATGTAAGCAATAAGGTGGGGACTGTGCTTGTCCCACTTTCAAACACAGTATAAGAGCTGGAAGGTCTCCAGCAGGGACATATGGAACATATGGTACAGTTTCCTATTAAACAAAACGACTGCCATATCCTAATGAAAAAGAAATAGGATAGCATGCAGCCAATCAAGGAAAAGGTACAGTGCAGCCTATCAAAGAAAAAAGAAAAGGTACAGTGCAACTTATAAAAGAAAAGGTAAAGTACAGCCTATCAAAGAAAAGGTACAGTGCAACTTATAAAAGAAAAGGTAAAGTACAGCCTATCAAAGAAAAGGTACAGTGCAACCTATCAAAGGAAAGGTACAATGCAGCCTATCAAAGAAAAGGTACAGTGCAGCCTATCAAAGAAAAGGTACAGTGGAGCCTATCAAAGAAAAGGTACAGTGCAGCCTATCAAAGAAAAGGTACAGTGGAGCCTATCAAAGAAAAGGTACAGTACAGCCTATCAAAGAAAAGGTACAGTGCAACCTATCAAAGAAAAGGTACAGTGCAGCCTATCAAAGAAAAGGTACAGTGGAGCCTATCAAAGAAAAGGTACAGTACAGCCTATCAAAGAAAATGTACAGTGCAACCTATCAAAGGAAAGGTACAGTGTAGCCTATCAAAGAAAAAGTACAGTGCAGCCTATCAAAGAAAAGGTACAATGCAGCCTATTAAAGAAAAGGTACAGTGCAGCCTATCAAAGAAAAGGTACAGTACAGCTTATCATGGGTACAGTACAGCATAGCAAAGAAAGGGTACAGTACAGCTTGTCAAAAAACAGCAGGATACAAAGGAGAAATATATGGTTACTTTTCTTTTCTCCACATATTGTTTGCTTATTTGTTTCATGCCCATGCCCAGCAGGAACAGGACCTCAAGCTTCAGGCCTGTTTCCGTATCAGGGAGGGCAGACCCCGATGACACTGGGATTGTGGGCTTCACCGTGATGTGAGATTCAGGAAGCTCATAATCCGCCGTTTGGCTGAAGCAGTGAGTAGCGGCGGGGCGGGGGGGGACCATTTGCTGCTCCATCTTGATAAAGGATCCAAAGTAATTATGGGCGTTCTAGAGAAAAGTCTCCTCAGGCCAGGCTCATTGTCCCAGCTGCAAGCAGAAGCTGATTGTTGTGAGGTGGCGAGTCTTTATTGGCTAATGCTGTAAATTATGCCCTAATTTAGATGTGGAAATGAGAAGGCTGTTCGTAAGCAGCAGGGACACATGGTGCTGTTTTAGAGTCCCGGGTCCATGTGGCCTGCAGTGTCAGCACCTGCGTCTTCACTGCTCTCCTTACAGGTCGGCTGGAAATGGCTGCTTGGTCCCAAGACTCCATCTTGACTGCCAGTTGTTTTCCTGCAGAATTCTTGCTTCGTCTTGCATTCTCCTAAACACGGGTCGCATTACACTAATACTGCGCCGTCTATCCACATCGTCCAATCACCTAACCTTATACTTGTCTCTATTATTCTTGGTGAATATTCTTGTCCCTGTTCTAAATGCAGAATTACAGATTTTGTATTTTAACGGCTCTCTCTATCATTTTGTGCCCTGTCTTTAGCGTTTTCTTTTTTATGCTTTTTACCTGTAGTATTAAATTCTTCTGTTATTTCTGTAAAACACATTGAGTGACCTCTGACCTCCGTGCATGACAATGTGCTGTATAAAATAAACCGTCTTGCCAATGGTCTCGATCTACATCTTCCTGTGGATGAACGTAACACCTGAGATGACATCTTCTGAGCCCGGTAGCGAGGTGCTCTACACCATCCCCAGGCTGTAGAGGCTTCATATCTGACCATCTGTCACCGAGATATTGATGGATACAAAATCAATTTTCTCCTACAATCTATTGCCATTAATCATCCTGCCTGCAAGGCCACCGCTGACCGATGACGCACGCTCGTGATCCCATATCCTTCAGAAAAAACATCAGTATCCATTTTGGTAAATTATTTTTCACATAGTTAAATAGAGGTGAGAAACTGAAAAGTTATTCATGTTATCTAAGTATCTTGGTTACACAGCTACATGATTATTTACAAAGAACTGTACTGAATGCAGAAATGTCTGCAAGACCTCCCTTATAACCTAAAAATATAAGTGTGAAAATGTGGACTTTGTGTAGGTTTATTAACTCAAATCCTATAAGATTAAACTTATAATCCATTTCTTTGGTTAGTAGTGGGTAGGTCCAGCTGCATCGTAGCTCAGCTGCCTACCTAAAGTCTTTGAAAACCTACAACCTGTCACTCTAAGTATTGGAACCACTGCAAAACCAAGACCCAGGTAGAAATGCTACTTTTAGGAGGAGAGGAATTGAGTTCAGAGTGTAGATAATCACTTTAACAGTTCATTATGTGTATAAAAACCATTATTTGCTAATGGACCACTAGCAATCAAACAGCATATCTGGCTTTTGCGATTTATTTTTTCTTGTTCTCTCTCTCTTTGCAAATCTTGATCTTCCACAGCTTGACAGGGATATTACAGATATCTCCCCCGGCCTCCTGCTCTGCCTCTGCTTCTTTATCAGCATCCACACATATCTCACAAATTGAGCAGGAAATAATTCCAGGAATCTATTTTCTCGTTGCTGCGCATGAATCGGGCCACGAAAAGTGGCAAATCCGGTTGCTATCTGTACCCGCGTCCCTAACAATGTGTAAAATCACAGGGGAATGTTTCCTCCCACGGTGATACATCTAAATAGCTTTGCAGAGAACTTTCTGGTCCAGCACATGTCTTCTCCATTTCCCTGGAACACGTTAAATCCTCTGTAGTCTTCCTGATTTGCTCTTTGGCAAAGCATCCTTGACAGAGGAGGTGCACCAGTTACCGCCAGACCCAAGTCTGCGTGCGTGTGTGCTCTGCGAAGCGTGGAAGTCTTCTCCTTCCACAACTCGAACACGCAGGTCCTCCAGGTCTTTATCGAGTCCTCCACATCCCCAGTGCGTCGAGGCGGAATGCCGGGGCGATCCTTTCTATCCGCTGACATTTTGCACGCGGCACATTTCCTTGGCGGCAGCTGCAATGCCATTGAAATGGTCCGAGGCTGGAGTCTCTAACTGCCACTGGTGTCTCCTTGGCACCCCCTGTCACAGGTAAATCAGGTCACCCATGGTTACAGGGAATAGGGTCCACAAAAACACTGCTCGCCTAGATTACATGCCCCCGCTGGGGGTTTCTATTGTCGAAGGATTGTAATTAAATGCACTGTCACCCCCTCCATCTTCAGTGCAGTTTTTCCTTTTCCATCGTTCTATATCTGTTTCCTCCTCGGAGACATTAAAGATTTATTAGCTTGGATCTAATTCTGGGACAAATCCAAATGTTGCAGACTCCTCTTCTGAAAACCTTGTGGTAATGGCAGTTTCACAAGTTTGACAATCTAGCAGAATTCTTTATTTTCCATCAACACTGAGCTCCGTCACAGCTAAGATAAGGACTGAGGGCTTCTTTGTCACTGTTTGCCATCTGAAGTGACATCTCTGGGAACTCTGCCTTGAAATATGTAGCGAGATTAAACTCAAATACCTGGCTTTAAGGAAGGCTGTCACAGACAATGTTTTGTGTATCTTCAGAAGGTGCAAAAGTGATATTTAAATCAGGAGTGGAAAAGCAACACACAAAAGAAAGTCTTTTACGTGTTGAACTGAAAATGTCTTTTAAAAGCCATTTTTAGTAAAGAAAAATGAGACGGTCTCTGCTGTCTGTTTGTGGTATCAAAATCTCAGCCCCTGTCTTTTCCTTCATCGTTATTTAATTGCATTTGCTCAGAGACCTGTGTTCCACCGCGTAAACATCTTCATCAGATGAAATCCACCTGCTGCTTGCTGATTGGCTGCTTTGTTGCAGTGAAATTTTAGAGCAGAACTGACAGTGGAGTGCTGGACCAGAATACTAGAAGAACCACAATTTCATTACTTAGGTACCCTGCATGTACTGTATCTGAACCGAGCCAGATCAGGATGCTGGGAGTTCTTGGTGCAAGTCATCGGCTTGACTTTCAGAGAACATTTCTGTGGTGATGCATCCGCTTACATTGTGCTCCAGTGTGTTCAAAGGGGAGGCTGGTTCCTAATTAATTTCTCATGACACAAGTAAGCTCTTCGCAGATGGGGTTATGTCTCCGAGCCGCCCCAGGGGTCAACTCAAATGACTGACAACAGCCATAGTGGAACATTCTAGCAAAAGGAAGAAAGTCATCAGTGAGCAAAGGGTCAGTTAGAGGTAGAAATGAAAGGTGATAAAGGATGGAAGATGACAGGTGAATATTAGGGCCACAAGCACGCCTCAGAACGAACCGCTCCAGAGCAGATTCTAGGGTTCCAGGCATAGACCCTGCCATCTATAGGCCAACAGCAGAAACTGCACCCGTTCTACTTTGTGCTTAAACATTTCTGGCTCAGTAATGGATGTCTTGTATATTACATCAGACCGAAATTACATGCTGTTAGACCTTTTCCTGGTGCGATCGAACAGACCACATGTCCTCTATTGTTCAGAGAGCTGTTTATAGTAGGGTCATTTATTTTGTGATTGAATGTCAGCAACCGAAACCAAAAGGATTTTGGGATTTACAATCTTTGGACAAGATCAAAGGATTTTTAAACCAGTATTTATATAGATTTATTAAAATATTGCTAGATTATATATATATATATATTTTTTTTTAACACGCTATCTAACACGCTAGAGATTTTGTGAGTGAAATGGATAGGTTTTTCACTAATTTGAAAGCACATACTGACTTCTTGATGTGGACCAGAGGCCGGAGTGAGGTCCATGAGAGAATCCCGGTGAGCCCAGAACCTGCTTCAGCCCAAACCAGAAGAGCTCTAAAGGCAGGTTTGGTGTGCTGATGGAGGTACATTCAGCCATGCAACCATGGCTTGTGCACTGCAACAACACTAATAGACCCCAAAAATAGTTTTAAATGATATTGGAAGCTAAGCGTGAAATCCTGGGCATAAATTGCTGATGACTAGTTGTCCACCAGGAATGCAGAGGGAGAGCAATGGCACCTTCATCATCGCCATCAGGCGGAGGTGAATGCTGGGAAATGACTGGTCTCCACACTGACCCAGTAAGTCCAGCTGCCTTTGGTGTCCACACATGCTGATGATCCCCCTTTTTAAAGGTGTCAGTCCTTTGAGCTCCCAAAAGGCTTAAAGGGGAGTCAGGTTTGCCTTTAAAGGACTGTCACCCAGGGCATCGAAACACCTCTTTTTCTTTTAGCATAATTTAATCTCAGACCAAGGGTGGCTTGGCCGGGGGCAGGAGTAAAACATTTAAACTGCAAACAGCGTCCTCCACTGAGATAAGTTTTTCTTTTAGCTACTATTTCTAAAATAAAATGTATTTTTTCAAGACATGTTCTTCAAGAGGCTCTTAAATCTTAGACTTTATGAGAATAAAAGCTCTTAAATCAATCACAGCTAATCTAATGTAATATAATGCCACGAACCCAGCAACCTATTTGCAGCTGAGCTCACGCACCATTCCATCCACCCAGCTGGCGCTTTTTAAGCCTAAACAGGGAAACAACGTAACAAGCACCAACTGCGTTTTATTGGGCTATTTGCTTGCTGGCCTGGGGTTAGTGATCAGTCTGATTCTTTGTGTAACCCATCTGCCTCCCTCTAAGCAGATAGTGCTCTTCAGAATAGCTTTTTCGGTTGTCTATATCTATATTTGTGTCCACTTTTGCTTCCACGTTTATTTGTGCATCCTGTGGCTGAAGAGGCAGCGTGTGGCTCTACAGGTTAGGACTCTGTGCCTGTGATTGGAAGGTTGTCGCTTCAAATCCTGTGGATGGTTGTATGATCATATGGAGCTCTGGGGCAAGGCCCTTAACTCTGACAGCTGGATGGAGCGGTCTGCTCCCATGCTGTGATCTCATCTGTCTCCGGCTATGTAGAAATGGAGGGAAATGATGGGTTGCTGCCCCATGCAGGCTTGTTGCCTGCCTTGTGCCTATGGGTTCTGGGATATGCTGGCTTGTTCCCTGCCTTGTGTCTGTAGGTTCTGGGATGGGTTCCAGTGCCCTGTGACCCTGCATAGGACAAATGGATGCCTATTTTATATTTACCTGTCTCTCTAGCTTTCTTATTTTTCTTATAACATGCTCATATTAACAGCAAGTTAAAATCAATGCAAGGCTATGAGCAGAAGCACCAACAATGAGAACCGAAGCAGGAATAGCAGTCACCCCTACCAGCTGAAGTCACATGATCTCATCAGCTTTTAGGAGGTTCATCTGGAGTGCTTCTGAAGAACAGAGGTGCCCGCGTTTGAAGCCAGGAGGTATATTTTGCTGGAAGGAGGTGGAGGTGATGAAAGACTTTTGGAATGTGAAGTATTACGCAGCGAGAGTGCAGACAGACATTGAGCTTAGTGGCAGAATCTCACACAGTCCTAATATAATAACATTAATGCTGCTAATTCCAGAATTATGAGAATACAAAACAGATCCCAGTAAGATAGAGAGAAATAATATGTCTACATTGCACATGTAGAGTTTGTCTGGCCTCTATTAGAATTATCAGAGCTGGTGACAGGCTCCCATCCGTCCGTCCATCCATCCATCCATCCGTCCATCCATCCATCCGTCCATCTTCCAGCTGCTAACGTGTCATTGAAGAGAATGAACTCTTTGTCGCTCTTAATGAAGACAGACTTCTGAGACAAATGAGACAAACAAACAAGAATCCTGGGAAGATTCAGCTGAATATTCCTCTCCATACAAACCGAAAAAAAAATCTTTAATATGTTCCCACTAAGTGCTTTGTAAGTATGAATGGAACTTTAAAATGCACCCAAGCTTCATTCAATAAAATGAAAAGGCCGTAATTTATTTGGAGATCTCTGATTTGGTTTTGGCAGCACTGTGCCTCAGACCTCCCAAAAAATTTGCCTGAGATTTCCTCTCTTTCAGAAATCCAGCTGCCGCTGTCCCCGCAGCCCAGACACAGGCGGTGATGTCTGCTCAGCTGCCACAGCCGAGTAACACGCCGTCTCCGCATCGCAACTAATGCGATCTGTCAGTGAAACGTCTCGCATCCGGGCCAGAGTGACCGTTTATCCAAACGCATTCCGATAGCCTGAAATTTCTTTCTTGATTTTCTCGTTGCCTCAGAATGAGACCCTTTGGCTCAGGACACTGTCTGGCATCGGCCTTCATTCTGTGAATCCGCTGATGGGAAACTCTGTATAACTGAGCAGTTATTCGGCTGTTATTCAGGTTAAGAGCCCCGAGTGGGATTTGAGCTGCGAGCGAAGCCAGGGCAGCTGCTTCACACGGCAAAACAAAGCGGCATAATCACTCTGTGTGGTCTTTGTTAGCAATGACTGCATTTGACCGAACCATGTAATGCGTATGACATTTGATAACAATAGCTGGTGTTTGAGGTTTGGACAGCCACTGAACGTTTCTGCATTATTAAGTATCCAACCAGCACTGGCAGTGAGTAACTAGATAGATTTTTACACGCTGAAATAAAAATGCTAATGATTGGATGCACCTGGGTGGCTGTTTCACACGCGTCGGTCCGGGCAAATCTGGGGCTTCTTTTCCGACTCTTCTGGAGGGATGTTTTCCTGCCGGACTGAAGCACTCAAAACAATGAAGGCAAAGTGATGGTATCACGATGGTGGCCTTAATCCTACACCCGGCTTTTGAGGGCTCTTCAGTTTATATATGGATCCTCTCGTTGAAAGTGCAGTGACTTCATGGATGAATAACCAGACATGAATATGAAGTGCTGCAATATCGAAGTGTGAGTTGACTGAGACCCTGATCCCGTCTTTACTGATTAGTAAAGAATGCAGCTTATATCATCAAACTGTGAGTCTTTCCAAATTCAGCACGGTTCACCCTTGTTTGGCCCATTAAAATATTCCTCAGCATCTGTCAGTGTTCTCTGTTTTCTTTGCAAGTGGAACTGTGGAATTTATGTACCAATAATCCAATGTGACCAGACAGCATCCCAGAATGTCCCTTGCTGAAGATATGGCTGAACTGAATAATCATCACACGTGCTGCGTCTCCTGTTTCACACCCAAACACAGCTTTACACGGTACCAGTGAATACAACCCCCTGCTCAAAGCTTGGCAATCAGGGGGTGGGGGGGGGGGAATCTCAGAACTATAAACAATAATACTAATGAATATTTCAGTCCATGGTTTCATGAATGTAAATAGGAAGGACCCAGAGGACTTTATCATGAAGATTCATTCAACTCAAAAGTCATCAAAGAGGGATGAGGCTTTTAATTAGTTTACTCACCCAGCTGAGCTAACCCAAGTCTTTTTTGCCTTAGGGGCGTAGGTTGTATTTAAAGTTTAGCAGCATTAATGTTATTGTATTAATTAAAGTATCACTATATTTTCAGTATTTCACGTCCTGAAAGTCCTCCCTTCTAGTCATTGTCTCTGCAAAACATATTGTATATCCCTCATCAGCCTACAAATATCAGATGAGTCACCGAGAGATTGGCATTGTGTAGACAGTCATCACTGTATATTTACTGCGGTAACAGGCTTTGGTACAAACAGTGGTATGGGGCAGTCTGTCTCTCTCTATGCCACTGGCTCAATATCTGTCTGTCCTGATTTATGGAAAGTGAAAACAGATCTGTATTAATGGCATTTTCCTTTTGAAAATTTGCTACATTGTTGTTTAGGAAGTCTGGTGAGATAATATCGATGTACTGATTTGGGCACTAGATGGCGCGGTGGTAAAGGTTGCAGCCCCTTACCAGGGTTATAAACCTAAATTGCTCCAGTAAAATATCTGGCTGTAGCAATTGTGAGTTGTCCAGGATAAAAACATTCGCTAAACAGTTTTTTGAATTTATGAGTCAGGGTGTTATTGTGATTATGTGTGTTTTTCAAGGCTGAGGACATTGAAGAACATTAGGTTCTGCCTCCCAACAGTGATGACCACATGGGTGTCTCACCCAGGTCCTCCCTCTCATAATCTGGACATGTGCCATAAAGGCACCATCAAAGAAATCACCTACGAATTTCTAATGCATGTAAATGAATGTGTCTTTCATTGCTGTACTGGGGTTTATTATGGTGAATCTAACAATTTATTACTAAATTTATTACATGATTTTTCTGTGCTTGCACATGTGTGTTGATAGCTCGTATTTCCTCATGGGGGGGGGGGGGGGGGCTTTGAGCAGAGTCTGTTCCTCAGTGAAAACTCCATGTTCCAGATTTTCAGCAAAGTCTGTGATCAGAGACTCGGATTCAGGCCAGGTAATTATATGAACGATGCGTGAAGTCTGGGAAATTGGTAGCAATCGGATGAGTGAAACTGAACGTGGGATGGCGATGGGGTGTGGGCGGGCCGCGGCGGGTGTGAATCAGCACTAATGAGGCTCTCGAGGGGGCTCTCTTCTCACCGCGGAGACACGGGAGCGCCCCCTGTAGTGTCTCCATGCACTTAACATGCCTCTCTCTCCTGCTTTTGCAGTCAAACCGACGGTCATAGACGTGGACATATACGTGAACAGCATCGGCCCAGTCTCATCCATAAACATGGTGAGTACGCTGCTGCATCCACGTTCATGGGTGCATGTGCCCCGCTGGGCCACCAGAGGTTCAGTTCACATCTCGTGAGGCCTTGTGGGATTCGAACAGGTGTCCAGGTGGGTCGAGGATCTACTGGAAGGGCCCGTCTGCCAAACACAAAGCGGGGTTTAAGAAATACGCGGAATGACGTTCATCCACAGCTCACCAAACGTCGTTATCTTGGTTTGGTGCATTGTATGATTCGAAGCACTGAGGATACTTTATAAACATGCTGGCTGCACTTGGATTTGTCACGCTCTTCCGGAAGAACCAAACATCCAATAATTTTTCAATGAAAATGACATTTTATGAAGAAATGTCACAGGTGTAATAAAGTATAAGGAATTCATTGCACTTTCTAATAATGCGGTGCTCAGGTCTGCTGAATTCACAAGCGAGATCCTTCTAAAGGAGATGGTTTGCTCTCGTGTTCTCAGCAGACGAACAGACCAAAGTACTGGGTAAATGATACAAAATAGCCATAAAATAACAACAGCCAAACAACATGTCATTGTCTGAAAACAGGCGCCCCGCTTCTGAAGGCGATAATACATTTTCACCTGAGCACCGCAAGAATAACTTAATTTGACGTTTGGCCGGAAGCTCTGTTTGCTGGGATGAAACACGCCGGCGTTTCTGTCAGTCTGGTCCCGGAGCTTTGCCATCTTAGCTTAATTGTCAGCATGTCGTTTCAACCCAAGCTGTGGCGCCCCCTGTGTTCTGGGTTGCCGGGACACCCCAGGAGAGCCGCGAGGCCTCGCCTTTGAGCTGCGGTGGCTTTGGGATTACCCAGAAGGCACTGCTTCATTTATATATTTATGTCTCTTCGCCTGTGGCGGGAGGAATGGCTGAATGCTCTCAAGTCCCGCTGGGCAGTAAACAAACGTGCGGATGGGCGTCTGATCTGACTGCCGTTGAGCTGTTTTGGCCCGAGTGGCCTGGTTGAAATTGTGAAAAATTCAATTTTTACAAGTACAAAGAACAACAGTAAAATGTCCCCTGTTCCGAATAGATAATGACACCATGTGTATAGACATAAGATGCACCACCTGTGGATGGCGATTAACACAGTTGTTTAATTTTTTCCTTCCTATTTTCTATGTTAATATTAGTTATAATTTAGTACCATAATTATGCCATATTATTTTGTCAAACACTGTCAGAAAAATTACTCATTTGCTTAGTCTGGGTGTGGAAATCAAGTACCTAAGAGTCATCCATAACCGATCCTTTAAAAATATATGTATTTATTAAATTATTGGGTTTGAAATATTGCCAAGCATCTGAAAGGGAAACCACATTGGTAAGTATAGTTAATTAAGCAGTAGTATTTAACTTGTGCACTTTGAAAGATCGGCCCTCAGTCCTGGACATTTTGTTCAATATTTGTTTCTTTAATGAGCAACATTACAGGAGATGATTAGAAAGGCTGAACAGAGTCTCACTTTGTGAGAAGGCTGGTTTTCTGTCGTGCAGTGAGTTTAGAGAAAAGGCAGGTATCCCTCCGAGGCGTGTGGGTGTGTGTAAGGACAGGCTCTACAGGAAAGCGGGTACAGGCACGTAATTAGGCTCAGTGCCGGGCACACAAGGCAAATATCAATGAATAACAGTGTCATGGCGGTAGGGGGTGGGGGGCTGTTTATAGGTGTGAATGTGAAATCCACATGTCATGATTAAGCAGGACGACATACTGGTATGTGTGAGATTTACTGATGCAGGCCTTGTCCATTACATGGCATCAAACGATGGTGATCAGATTATTATTACAAAAATGTAGGGTTGTAGTGTGTGTGTGTGTGTGTGTGTGCATATCTACGTTTTTCAAAAGCAAACAGACAAGTGGGCATGACTTTAGCACCCCCTGCCCCCCCAACCCTTCGTCCCCCCCCAGCCCAGATGCATTCCACAATCAATGCAGAGTCACATGGAGGGGCCTCTAATGTGTGACTTGCTGAGGGTAGCAGGCGCTGCTCCATAGCGCCCCCTACTGCATTATCCCCTCAACAAACACACATGCTTACGCACATTGCCCTGCAGGCCATCCGTTTTGCTCTTAAAACTGTGCTGGAAATGGCCACTCATGTTTGCCTGGCTGAGCGATTAAGGCTCGGATCTATGGGGACTAACAGCGGGCTGGACCATCCCTCACTTCAGCAAATGGATGCACCGATGAGACCTGGCCAGTAGATTGTAGCCATTTCAGGCATGGGGGCTGAGATTGCTAGCTGCAGTGTAAGTCTCTCTTCCAGATGGTAACTGCTGGCACCTTGGCCCCCACTCATGGACAATCGCTGGCACATTTCTTTGATCCAGTTAAGGTCATGCTGAACTTGGCAGCCAATGGAGGGGAATCATCTGAAGGCCCAAGCAGCTCCGAGTCGGGGGCGTGACCAGTACGGCCGGGAGGAAGTACCAGGCAGTGCTGGGAGAATGTGGGGGTGTGAACGGGACCTCTTCCAGTTAGGAGACATGGAAAACACAGCCCAATGCATGGAGGTGGAACAAATCAGCAATGTGAGTTTAGCAGGAAACACACAAAAGTGCTGAATGGTGGAAACTGGGAATGGTGTCTGCGTGGGATCCAGGTTACTGGGGCCAAAACTAACTAAGAACACACCAACACATAATACCCTGGAGAGTCAACGTGGGACAAGTCAGAACAAGTAAAAAGACTTTCCCCCAAAGGCCACATACCAGTTCAACCCTCCATCACGGATGTGGAAGGAAACCTGCACAACCCCCCCAGAGCAGGATCTGCACTGAAACTCACAGCCCAGGAGGAGACCTTCTAATACACCAGGAGAACGACGCTTTGCAGAGAATCCCGGTTTTCCAAGAGAACAGGAACATGTCAGCAGTATTCTTGCCTCCAAAAAGTAACTTCAAAGTTTCTCAAAGGTGTTGCACTTCCTGTCGATGGAGACACTGAAAAAGCAAGCAAAGCTTTTCATTGCCCATTAGTGCCATGTCAGATTATGCACGCTTGTAGCACGGTGGCTAAAAAACGCCACGGATGAGTGTTATAACAGCTGACATGCGGCACGTAAACAAAGGCTCATGTCAGAAACTGCATGCGCTGAGTGCTTCGCGAAAAACCTGCAGATGCCAATGCATCACGTTGTCAAACATCCTACGTACTGCCAACATCAAAAAATGACTAACGTCGCTAAATACTGCTAATGTCAAAAAATGACTAACATTACTACATACTGTTAATGTTTAAAATGACTCAGGTTTTATGAGGGCGGTACGCTCAGCTTAATGTAGAGCTAAAGTGTCAAGATTTGCCGTTGTGTTTAAAGTAGAGTGGGAAACGCTGGAGACACAGCTGTCTGGGGGCGTCAGGTGACTGAGAAGCCCCGTATTGATTGGCTTTTCCTGTCTCATTCTTAGAGATCGTCCCCGGTAACCCCAAGCAGATAAAATCCAGATGAGAGGCCTTTTTTTGCCTTTTTGGCAGAAAAACACCGTTTTGTTCTTCAGGCTTGTGTTTGTATCTCCCAGCCCATTTCCCGTTTGTCAGTGAACAGGAGGAGGTAACCCTCTGGTCAGCTGGTAAATCCACATTTTACGTGGTCCTGTGCGTGAAAGCTGACGGCTCACGCCCCCCGATGGGACTATATAGTCAAAATGTTAGAGTAAATAACAAATAAAGTTAAATTCAATTGCCAGCCACATGAGTTTAGAAGTAGAAATTGACAGATACTGTATCAGTTATGGTGAATAATTTTGTTTATTACTCAAATATGCTCTCCATATTTCAGCCAGTTGTCTCAATTTCATGCCTTTTTAATGACCACCAGGGCCCAAATTAAAATCTCAGAAAGCACAGTTCTTACCTCCCTCCTCGAGCAGACCGGGCTGAGACGGCCTCAGCTAGGACTTGTCTTTAAGGGGGGCCTGTTTGTGAGATCAAGAGACCTTGAGGATATGGTGAACCTGGCCGGAGTGATGCTTTAGCGTGCAGTGAGCCCCATGTGCAGATTGATCACACATCAACGGGCCGCGATTGATCATGTGTGTAGATACATCTAGACTGAGGCTACGGTGAGCGCCTTGAGGGTGACGTCATCTGAGGTGTCAAAACATCAGGCACAGTTCTGGAGCAGTGTAATCAGTACGGAGACGTACACAGACGCCCCCAGCGAGGGGAGGTCATCATAGATCGACAGACCCTGGTAGGCATGGAGGCAGAAAAGGTGCAGATCTATCTGCCATTTCTCTAAGATGAATGACCTCAGCCGCAGGCAGAGGGAGGAGCCTCTTCAGGGTGCGTCCTGCCTCCTCCCCGCCCGTGGAATGTCCCCAAAGGCCACGGTGACATTGTTTAAAGTCGCCTGCTCACCTGCTTCTGCAGAGCTGTGAGAGATGAGCCTGGGAATCTGTAGAGAAGCAGCAAACAGAACCCGGGCGACCGGAAGGTGACAGTGCTTTCCGCAAACCTGACGTCATCTTCCCCAGATCAGCCCGGCTGTGTTCTGCAGAAGCAGGAGCTGCCTTAGGTGCCCTGAAGCCTCCGATCCCATTAAGGAGTCTGCATTCCACCTTTTGCTGATGCATTGTTATTATATTAAGATTAAAAATGCATACTTAGCTTTTTGTTCCCTTTTACTGCAGCTTTTAGGTTTTCCCCAAGAAAGGGGGGCATTAAAAGCATTTTTTTGTTTGGGTCCAGATGGATTTCTTTTCGGCAGTCTTGCCAGAACCCTTCAAACCCAAACTCCCTAGAACGCTGTTTCTCGGAGTGAGTGTCTTATTCCTTGTTCAAAAATACATAGAATTCTGGCATATATGATTAGATAGGGAGCACCAGTACATTGATGACTATATAGCAAGTGATATTATGGAACTATTTAACTAAATTAAATAGTAATTCAGCTTCCTAAGAACACCACGCGTGCTGCTGAAATTAAGAAAGCTTCTGTTACTTCATTTCCCATAAGGCCTTAGGACTGACTGAGTCACATGAGTAATGAAACAATTAAAAACTGGAAGGGTACACTTCCTAAAGCAGGTGGTACGACCTGGAATCCCCTCTCTTGTGACACACAGGGTGCTGTTTCATTATTTAGTTTCTTTGCATCTGTCACTACCTATTAATGAAAGATCTGACAACAGTGAGTCCCTTGAAATACACCAGTTTATCTAATTATACTATATGATCATATACTGTCTGAATTTTTAAAATACCTAAAATTCAAATTTACATTTATTCCTGCATCGTGTGGAATCACATTTACTGTCCTTTTGTTTCTGGATTGCTAAAAACAGTGACTGGAAGTCAACACACTTTCTGTGTCTTCCCACATTATTTATCTCAGGCTGTGCTGTCTATATATATTGATGCCTTGAAAGGGTTCAGTTTCAGGTGCTGTAATTCTTCTGGAGGAAGTGTAACGGCATGATTGAGAAGCAGAGTCAGGCTGTGGGGTGACTGAATCTGTCTCCTCTACCTTTATTCATGTATAAAACGTGTCTCAGCGCCTTCACTAAACACCGACTGCTCATCCTTGAAAGAACTAATTATTCTGGTGTCACAGAGCACCCTGACTTAGGGCAGGTGGGGGCGGCCTGGCTTCATTTGTTTTTCTCCTCTCCCTCCCCGACTGGCACCACTGCGAGCTTTCCCTCCTAACTGGTACAATTCAAGGAAGATTTGCATACAGCCCTCATGTTAGAAGGAACTCAATCATGTAATCTGTGAGCGTCGCCAAGGTCTGAGAGCTACAGCTTTTCAATTCAGATACTTTATCACACGGCCCCCGCCCCCACGCCTTCCCCCCTACCCATGCACAAGCAGCCACCCACACACTGTACCAGATTTAATACCAGATTCTCTCACTTACTGTTTACCATAATGGCAGCAGGAGGCAGAGCAACTCGTCCGCGGTTCAAACGCAGCATTTTTGGGCAGCCAATCACAAGCCGCGTCAGCGTGGGTCGGCTGTGAGACCGTGTGTGTGCCGTGGCGTGGCTGCATGGCGATGGCTATTTTTAAACGTCTGGGTCACCCTGTGTCCTAGGCAACGAGTGTGTAGCTGAGGATGTGCCGACTCCATGGGTGGTTGGGGGCGGCGCCGCTGGGAGTTCTCCGCGGCCGGATACCCTCGGGGGGGGCACTGGTGGAGGCGGGGGCCTCCCACACACGTCAAGATTCTGGAAACACGGCGTCGATCGATTCATCGCTGCCTGCATTTAAACAAGCGGAGAGAGGGAGGAAATGCGGCAGCGCAGCCCAGGAGGCTCGCGCTGCATGTGTCTGCACTGCTCACTGCGACCTGATTCTGCAGCTAGCCGCAGCTAGCCCAGTGCACGCCGCAGTCTTGCATGCCTGCTTTGCCTAGCTGTTGTTTTTATTGCCAACACTCTTTTTCTAGGTTCTCCCCATTTATAAAAACAGTTCAGCATGCGGCATGATGTAGTGCTTAGTACTGTCGACACACCGCTGGGACAGGGGCTGGAGTCTCCGCCCAGGATCTCTGTCTGAGTGTGGATCTTCTCCCTGTATTGTTGTGGGGTTTCCTTCCTGGGTTATGCCCCTGCCTTGTGCTCATAATTCCTGGGAAAGGCTCTGGAGCCCCATGACCCAGCATAGGATGAATGGGTGTAGAAGATGCATAGATGTTTCAAATTAGATGCTTTACTCAAAGGTACAATAGCGCCGTCCCTCTTGGGATTCGAATGCAGCGTGTTTGAGCCTGAGCCTTTAACCCGAACCTCATCTGCATGACGGGGACTGACGCTGGTGTGCTGCACCTTATGCTTTCACCTGAAGCAATTCCAAATCTGTGTCCATTTCTACAGCTGTATATTCCCATCAGAGCTCTTGTACTGTGCTCCAGATGTGCTCCAAGAAGGCAGCTCCTGATCCATCGCATTACCAGGCCGTTTCTTTGACCAGACTAGTGTCTAGACCAGGACTGTTCAAATCACGGTCCTCGAGATACGACCACTGCTGATTTTCCAGCCTTCCTTTACCCATCTGCAAACCCAGGTGCAAAGCCTCTGTGGCCAATCAGAATCAGTAATTATTTAACAAGCTACTTGGGATAACTGAAAACACGGCCCAGATTTGGAATCGGGGGCCAGGTTTGAAGAGCCCTGGTCCAGACTGAACAGAAATACAGTCATAGTGATATAGGTATGTGTAACCAAACAGCATTTTTCCTGGCCTCCAACCCTGAGCTGATGTCATGCAGTTTGTTTCTCAGTGCTGGGAACAATGAAGCTTGGTGTGTAAACAGAAAGAAAATCATTTAAAAAGAGATTATTTCCCAAGAACAGAATATTCAGTTCATTAGCTTGACGAAAACCTTTCATTCCATTAATCTTGATGCGGGATCTTATAATGAGACCATTCTGAACTCAGCATCATGAGAATGTTGATGGTCCCTCAGTCACAATGTAGTACTGTGAGGATTGCTTTGTACTGTTTAGCAAGGTATTAGATATGGTTTGCAACATTTACTTTGAGACTTCCCTGTGTGGTGAAAGATTATGTTCAGCCAACAGATCCTTTCAAGAAGCACCAGTGCAATTTTTCCAAAGAAGTTTAAGTTCACGGTCTTCAAGCTCATTGGTGGATGGTCCGAAAATAATTTAATGGTGCTGGCCAAATAATTAAATCAGAAAGGCGGAGTATCCTCTCAGAATGACAGTGGATAAGGGACACAGCCAGTGTGCCTCTGTATCTGATCTATGCACAAACGGCTGCGGATTTTGTCCAAATATGAGTCGCCTCTGAGGCAAGAGCCATTAAACCTGAAAATGAATGAGTTAAAGAATTAAAATTAATCAAAGCTAAATATTAGAGCATTCCAAAGCACCTTGTCTCAGCCCTGAAAAAGTGGTGTTATAAATACATTTTAAATAAAGTGTTTTTCTAATTAAAAAAAAAAATCATTATACATATGTGAAATATGAGTTTTGTCGAAAACATCAGAACGAAATATTTTTAATATAAATAATCCAGTTGGCCACATTATCAGGATGAACCAAATAACTTTTATTGGCTGAAAAAAAAAGGACAGATCCCGTTTAAACCCAAAATAAAATACACTGGCAAACTTTCAAAACGAGCTCAGATGCAAAACATTTACCAGACTATTTAAATAGAAATGCAAAACCGCCGTGAGAGTAAGAGCCATTATTCATGGCAGAGCTGTTCTGATCCATCCTGAGCCGGGCTGGAACACGCAGAACCGCTCGCTCACTAGCAGAGGAACTGGGCACGACAGCGATTAGTGGGACAGTTAAACCACCTGACCAAACTAAGAACTGATACATCAAACGTAAGGTTACCTGTAACTGGTCTGTCGGTAAATATATGCTGCACTGAATGGTGTTTGCATGGAAATGATGGAATTTCAGCAGGTCTTTCATTTATGACAGAAGACATATGAATATGGCAACACAGTAAACAATTAGGGCTAAACGACAATGATGGCAGAGCATATGACCACAGCAAATGGAAAAATCAGTAGTATGCTCTTTAAAACTGAGGACTAGGCCATCTGTTCTGCATGAAGGGAATCCCCACTATTAAAAATTACTCAACTTTTACACGAGGGTGGGACGCTGGCCTCACGTCCTAATGAGTGTTTTACACCCCGGCAAGCAAAGCTTCCTCACATCACACCCCACCTCAACCACTTGGGCCTTCGAATCCACACGCTACGCTTTTATCTGTGGATCTAGCGAAATCAAAGGGGACCTTCAAAACTGCTACGCAAATTGCAGCATTTGCAAATACTCCACTTACACACGTCTTCATCTGTGTTACACGGGCTGCAGGCAGCCGGGGATGCAGAGATACAGGGAGAGGAGAGACTCTGGCTGGCTTAGCAATCCTAGAGACGTGTCGTTTGGGTTCCTCCTTCAGGCAGAACGGGTCTGTTTTTGGAGGCAAAAATTTCACAGGCTTTTCTTTTTTGTAGCTGACGCTGTCTGTGTTTCATGCAGAATTGTTCTACATGTCCACAGTCAAACATCCACATTTTCAGTACATTCACCAGGTGCTACAGCCAAAATGGGAATCTACAGAAGCACAGACCCCTTCATTTTTTTATATGAAGTTAATAGTCCATCCATCCATCACCGTAACCACGTAATCCCAACTGGGGTCGCGAAGGGGACCGGAGCCTATCCCGGGAACAAGGGGCGCAGGAACCAACCCTGGGCAGTCAGCAAAACACCGCAGGGTGCACACACACATGCACGCACACACACACACTCACACAATTACAGGGCCAATTTAGACTCGCCAATCCACCTGCCCTGCACACTTCTGGACTGTGGGAGGAACCCGGAGCCCCCGGCGGAAGCAAGCGACCTCCACACAGAAAGGACCTACGCTCGACCCCAGGATCGGAAAGTTTATAGTCTTTCTTTCAAAAATAAACTTTAAACAACTTGGGGTATAATAGTATAATAGTAATAATATAACAAAGGGTGACAGATAATGAGGATTATAGATATCACAACATAGGCAGCCCTAGACTGATTCTACCTCAGCCTGCACAGTAAGCAGAATCCTGCAATGCAGATTCAGTTTAACTCAACCTACTATTGTGGATTTTCCAATGGTAGCGAAATTTCATT
Source organism: Gnathonemus echidnorhynchus (assembly GCA_026776725.1). NCBI lineage: Eukaryota > Metazoa > Chordata > Actinopteri > Osteoglossiformes > Mormyridae > Gnathonemus > Gnathonemus echidnorhynchus. The sequence continues at coordinate 2,257,850 of JAODJU010000079.1, forward strand.
TTCGAGCTCAGGACATTTTTTGTGCAGGCAGTGTTGATTTCATCTAAATACTGAGGAGATGATATCGTCGCCAAGGGGAGGCCCGGAGGCTGTGATCAGTCAAAGGTTCCAGCTGAGCAACACAGGCAAGGCCGCCCTCAGTGACCAGTTACCCATCGCTGGTTGGGACTGGATGGGGATCCATCCAGACTCTACATGCTGCTTTTCTCTTCTATGCTATGACACTGAAGTGGACAGCCATATTGTCCACTGCTGCCCAGTACCAGTTCATCCCTACAGCCATTATACTGGTTTACATATGGTTTACAGACTACAGTTTGGTGGCAGCTATAACAGCACCTGAAATTATACTTACAAGAATGCAGACCAAAAATTAGTCTTTCCAGTGTGAGTAGCAGCAGTGCATTCTGGGACATTGAATTATATATAGAGGCTGTGAGTGCTGCTGAATCAATAGAGAATTATTTAGCTGCCACCCCAAGTCATTCTTTCAGACGAACTCATTTCACAGCCTTTTTGCAAGGCAGCAAAAGATTGTTGTGAAGATTTGATGTGATGTGAGAGCAGTAGCAGCCGCGATGTCCCGGCGAGTCTGAGGCCTGGCCATCTTCGCACAGATTTTGGCTAGATGGAGTCTTTCCCTGTGCCTCTGGGGGATGTGAAACAGTTCAAGTTACAAGCATTCACAAATGTGCCACATTTAATAGCAAGCTGAAAAAACTGCCACACTCATCAGACCACTGAAATGGTGATTAATCCTTCCATCTACCCATCCTCTACGCCCTTGTTCCTGGTCATGGTCACGGGAATGAGGAAAGGTTACCATTTAGGATTCATTCAGATGTGAGGTCCTTTTTCCTGCTGCTGCTTCAGAATCCCAGCGTCAACCCATCACAGGGCACACTCACGCACTCACACACTATTCACACACTCACACACCATTCACACACACACCATTCACTCACATACCATTCACACACACATGCATGTTTTTGGACTGTCCTACCCCACAACGCGGGGAGAACATGCAAACTCCACACACGTGGAGCCCTGATCCAAGAGGTGTGAGGCAACAGCGTTAACCTCACCACCATGCCGGCCCGGATTTGAAACCTTAACACAAAACATTAGCATTACTGTAGCTGCAGCGCCAAATCAAAGCAGGGGTCAGCAGAATTCCTGCAGAGACCCCAAGGTTTCCATATTCCTTCTGTTTCACCAACCAGTCTCTTTAATTCATATAATCAGGCTCGCCAGTAGTGAAAGTGTGGCACAACAACTGGACAGAGCTGATGGTTTGAGAAACAGGATTATTCGACTCTCTGGTGAAGTTCCGTGCCGGAAAAGGCCCTCCACTGCCTCGCGGCATTATTAACTAAGTGGGGGGTTATATGAGACACATTTGCTCAGCATTTACACACCCACACATAACACAGAGCTGCAGGATGCCAGCAAAGCGTGCTCGCAGTAAGTCTAATGCAGTATCCGCATGCTCGCAGTAAGTCTAATGCATTATCCGCATGCTCGCAGTAAGTCTAATGCATTATCCGCATGTTCGCAGATGGAATAATCAAGGAAAATGTGTATTAATTACTCTGAGCTGGGACTTCTGTGGCAGTACAGCAGGGTTTGAGAAACCAATCCAGTCCGCATCCCAGCTCCCTATCAGACAGTCCACATTTTTGTTGAATTGGGTGTGGTAAAAACAATTCAGTCGTTATCGAGAATGGAAATGTGGCAAAGGCTTAATTAATAAGCAAAAATGGGCAAAAATGTGGACTGTCTGATAGGGAGCTGGGAGGGAGCAAAACATGGACTGGACATAGATCAGGAGATGATGGAAGGAGTTGATGGGGTGACTTGGGGGTGTGGAAGTTTGAAACAAAACAAAAACACTGATTTTGGGTGGGACTGGGAAAATGTGGCAACCTCGATAAATCCATTCCCCTCTATTTTCTATCGTTCCTGTATGATAAATGTAGGACCCATGCAAGCTGTGGTATGAGTCGCGGAGGTGCGGCGTGTTCTAACGCTTCCTCTGAACAGCGACTGGGAAGCACCTTCTCAAGCATAATTAAGGCTCCCACTGCTTGAGAAATGCAAAAGACTTTGTCTCCTCCAACATAGTAAAAAGTAGCACAGTACACAACTGGAGGCCAATCAGAAGGGCAGGAGCCCCCCCAGCTTGGCGGCTGGCTGGAGGGCGTCCCTGGTGATGATAAGCTGTGTAGGGGTGGGGCTTTCCCGGAGCACATCCACAGGACACTCTTGGAGTGAGGACATCTTCATTCTCCGTATGTTAACCATATGTTGACCGTAGGACTTTTCGACTAGATGTGTTGAGGGATTCTCCAGAAGCCAATTAATCCTATGATACTGTTCCCTCTACATACAATGCCCCCCCCCCCCCCCCCATTTACCCTTTGGGGTCTGTCATCTGCCACCTGCTTCTTCACATTCAACGGGGCAAGTGCTTCATTAAGTAGAGTGACAGGTCTAGAGGAGATCAACATCCCCTTAACCCCGCCCACAGACTGTGAGCATGCAACCAATGGCAGCGAGGCGGAGCCAGTCCACGTATCACTGTCCAGCAGCAAGTGGGCGTGGGCCACGGAGTGTAACACCCCTAATTTAAAAAGGGGCGGGGCTCCCATCCAGCCTTTTTGAAGAAACCAGTTGGCGTTTCACTGAGCTCCTCTGCACCAAATTTGAAAATGGTCTGACAGAGTCCTTCAACTTCGAATCATGTGGAGCCAGGAAAATGAAATGGTTGCAAAACATGTAGAGCAGGGTTTCTCAACCCAGTCCTCGTGGACCCCCACGACTGTCCACGTTTTTGCTCTCTCCCAACTGCTAGGGAATTGAGAGCGAGCGAAATTGTGGACCATCTGGGGGAAGCACAAGGACTGGACTGAGAATCACTGATGCACAGTAACCAATGTGATTTACAGACACAGAACATAATTACGCTCATTTTGACCACCAGAAAGTTTTTCTTGGTGCTTATCGATTACATTGTGTTTTTTAATTTTCATTATGCTTTTGCTTTTATCTCCCCCAGTTCTAGGTGTGGGAATCATACATCAAAGTGGATCTAAATTAGCCGACATAGAACACGCTCGCTAATGACCACAGAGAGAATCCCTGCATGGCGACAGTGAGGCTATAATCAGCAGGGCTGGACAGTGTCTTCTTGTCATTCTTTGAAGAGTATGTAATTAATTGTGACAGCATTGCTCGAGGTCAGTCTGCTCAGACAGGAAGCTGATTAAACCATGGCAAGCAGGCAGCACGAGACCATCTTCTGCTTGTGCCCTTATGCCAGTTTTGAATCGGTGTCTCCAGCTTCCCAAAGACCACGGAAGACCTCAGACCCGCCATTCTCTTCTCAGTGCACCTACGCACCATTTCACTCTGTGAATGCTTATTAACAGACAGCTGAAAAGTGAGTCATTGATAAGGCGCAACAATATCCTGAGAGATTTCATGAAAGGCCACTCCTGCAGCAATCTGGTGGCTTAAATTCTGCTTCTGCTACCAGCACGAAATGATAAGGGTTTCCCCTGATAAGACACATTCATTATGGTGCCATTCCTCTCCCCTGCCTCTCATTTCTTAGCACACCTGTAAGCACATTCTCCTGTAAACAAGTGGCTTTACATTTTCACTGGGAACTTTGTGGGCACACTGCATTGCACTGCACATTATTTGCATATAGCACTGGAAGTTTAACTAAAGCTACCGTGATCACCTGTCACCTGTCCTGGGTACCAGCCCATGACCCACAGCAGAGAGCCAGCTGACTGGCTGCTCCTGTCCTTACAGTTGGCTTCTAAGCCAATGCTTCTACGCAAAGCAATTTGGCAAAGGCCCCTGGACAGACCCTCCATGGTCATTCAAGAACTAAAGCAAAACCAGGATCCAAAACTTCAGTGCAAAAAGGCATCAACAGCCAATGAATCAAAAATCAGAACAGGACAGAATAAGAGTCACAAAACCAGGCAGGGAATCGCTGAACAAATAGCAACTAACGATCAATAGCGATCAGCAACTACTAACTCACAAGGGACTAATGAAAACAACTGGTATTTAACTGGATCAAACAGGAAATGTTATAGAGATGGATCTAATAAACTAGTGAGGCTTACGGGGAAAAAATGACCAGTCCTGTAAAATACCTGGTCTGGATCCCGGACTGGTTTGGGGGCCTGAAGGTAATACTTCCAAACTGCTGGTTATTCTGTTAGAATGGTGATGTGTTTTTAATTTCAGTCTTTGTGCTGTCAGGATCTGTCCTCCTGTTGGCATTAAATCTGCAGGTTTTTCTTGGTAAAAACCCCCCCCCACATCTCCCGACTGACTCAGTACGCCTCTCGTTCCCCGACGAACCTTCAGCTGAATCTTCTGGAAGTTGGCCCCACTGCCCCACTGATTACTCGAGTGCTAACTGCTAATTACAAAACCCAGTGGAGCAAAGATCTGGGAGCTGGGGAGTATGAGAGACTCAGTTTCATCCATGTAACTGTGCCGTATTAAAGCAATAGGGCTTGTCAGGGTCTGAGGCGAAGGCACAGTCTTTATGCGTGGACAAAAGACTTTTCACGATTTAATTCCTAAATATAAGGAGGAAACCCCTCAAATGGGGCATAACCAGCAGGTTCTGGTCATTGTGCAAGCTGCCCTGGGTTTGATACAGTATGTCTAACTGTATGGTGAGTCCATCTTGAATTATTATAGGTAAAAAAGCATCACTATTACTCGTGCAGAATCAGCAGTGATGTGTAAGGGAACAGTTTACAGTTACGTGGGCCAGCTGAATCATGAACGATGACTTTGCTTTAATCGTCATGCTGATGCTTAAGTAGGCGTGAGTTTGAGGCCACCAGCTGGATCGGCCGGCTCGGATCAGCCGGCTCGGATCGGCTTTATTGAGCCCGGATCCATGGCTCCTGCAGCCCGGTTTGCTCCCACAGTCAGTCCAAGATGCAGCATTTTCCTGGCGGGTCACGCAAACCAGGGTGGGGCCTCGCAGACGAAGAGCGGCTGTGTCAGATAGGAAACACTCCCCCCCTTTTCATCCACAGACACACAAAGAAAAAAAAAAGGTCAGATCTCGCTTTGACCTGTTGCATGTGCTGACATTTCTGCACTGTTCAGATCTCAGGCTTCAGTGCAAATATAAAGGTTATAATATATTTCAGTAGCAGTAAACGCCAATAAGTCTTGGTATATTCAGAACATGATCCAACTTTGCTGTCGTTTTTAATCTTGTGACATAAATAATCCAGTTATTAATGGTGAGTGTTTATATTACCATATATATTATGTGTCATATGCTGTATATTTTCTGCTTAGATGAAGCAGCAGAGATGAGCGGAGGTCTGACTCTGTCTTAATCTTAAACACTATGACCCCTGCTGGCTGGTTATGACACCACCTTCATTCTCACGGCCGGCCTGTGGCATGTTTGTGAGGCCGGCCTGCGGCGTGTCTGTGAGGCCGGCCTGCGGCGTGTCTGTGAGGCCGGCCTGCGGCGTGTCTGTGAGGCTGGCCTTGCACGCCTGGCTCCCGTCTGCCTCTGCAGCTCACACGGTTTTGAGAGCTGCCGTCTTTGTCAGTAGATTTGCGCTGTCACCCCTCAGAAAGAAGCTGTTCAAACCCAGCTGAATGTAATGAATAAAACAAGCTGATTAATGTCAATGCGCCGTAAAGCCGGCAGTTCCCAGATGGAAGATTACATGGGTCACCCGAAAAAGGGGAAAAAAATAAACCTCTCGCACGGTCCAGGGGATAATTTGAAATTAGATTATTTTGTCCCCCAAGACGGAGATCACCGGTGCAAAAAGAGCAGTAAAGCTAATGACCATATAGATGATTCTGGTAATGATGAATGATCTTTGGTTGTGTAATCGTGCAGGACTGCTTCTGAGGGTCTGTGCCAAGGCACTCTGCAGGACAAGTAGATGAAAAGTTTGGGACTGGGGGGACTTTTAACCTCCGTGAAGTAACACAACTCCACCCCACCCCTCACCAAAACCCTTGACTAGAATTACAGTGATATATTCTTGTGAATGTGAGGCCTGGCTGAAGGTCTGTCACTCACTGGGGTCTTTGTGCCAGAGCTTGTCTGCAGTTCCACTTCCTCATGCTGCTGTCCGTGGTTCTGAATTGGATTGTGGACAAAGCGCCGCTGAACGGAGCTCCCTCAATGTCCCACTCAGCACTTAGCTAGCGTTACATAATCAGAGGTGGACAGTTCAGGTCCAGAGAGTAAAAGTCCAGACCAAGATTTTCTTTCAACCAACCAGTTGAGTAAGTGTGTGCCAGGGTCCTGCACCGGGTCGGGTCCCCGCAGATAATTGCTGAAACGGGCGGATTTTAATGTTCTGGAATTTTACGGGCGGGTATGCGGGCGGGTAATTCATTACACATGGGCAGGTAGCAGGTCAATCAAAACAGTATTGTAGCCTGCAAAAAATAACATATAAGCGAAAATATCTATGTATTAGACTATAATGTACAAATTGTCATCATCACAGTGTGTTCAGTATGTCGGGGGTACCTTATGGTGCGCTCGATTATTTCTCTCCGAGTCGGAACTTGGATGAAAACGTCACGAAACGTCTCGAAAAGTGTCACTTCCTGTCAGAAACACACCTCTTATATGACGTTGATGTCAGACAAGATTTTGTTGTCCGAGTTGCCCCTGTGACGAAATTTCAACATGGTGGCTTACACACTCAACAGTAATTCTATTTTATAAATCTTTAAAAATGTTTATTTTGTTAAATGTATTGATAGTTATAAATGTAACTGCGTGTGTTCGAATTAGAGAATACCATATCATGACCGTAAACAGTATCCTATCATGCAATGTCAGATTTTTAACAGACTTGTTAGTGTCTTTGGTTTGTTTGTAGTTTGTTTGTCTCTCGAAAAAAGAATGTCGCTATGAATGTGCTAAAAAAAATTATAAAGCTTTTAATGTGGTTTGACTAGTTCGTGTTTCTTGTTTGTTTGTCTCTCGGAAAAAAATAATCTCACTCCAAATCTGCTAAAATCTAAAGCAACAACACACAGCAGCGTGTTCATGGAGGCAGCCATGTTTGTTCCGAGATGTCGTAGCTCGAACGGGAGATTGTCGGATGTGATGTCACTCAACTCAGAATTTCCAAGTTCTGAGAGAAAAACGAACGCACTATAAAGATAACCGCCTCGACAAACATTGACATACACGTCTGAATCCTTGCTGGAGCTTGTCGTCGTGTTCTCTCTTTCACGCTCGTCACAGTATGGATAGCTTAGATCTATCTGATTTGATTTTGTGTTAAAAAGACTTTTTCGTTTCAATTCAAAATTCATGTAGGCCTAGCGCTTGTCATGTTGAGAGGGTACGGGCGGGTAACGGGTGTAATGTTAACGGGCCCGGGCGGGTGCGGCTTTAACTTTGAAATAATCACAGGTGCAGGGGCGGGTGTGGTGCTGTACTGTGTGGGTGCGGGTGGGTGCAGGTCTCCAAAAGTGGACCCGTGCAGGACTCTGGTGTGTGTCTGACTCTTTATACTCAACTAGCTGGTTGAAACAAAGTCTTGGTCAGAAGAGAGCCACTCAGATGAAATAGTCAAAGTTCACTTGCAATTTCCACCCTTTTCTTTGCTGGCTGTTTTGCCGCCTCCCAGACCTGCCCCCAGTCTCAGCCCTCAGCCTCCTGTAACATCTTCTCTCTCAGGGAAGTCGCCTCCTGTTTATACTTTGATTTCTCAGCCGCACGGCCTTGATTTCTTCGCTTCTCATCCTCTTATCATTAACAAGAGCCAAATATGAAGTCTACCAATGACTTGTAACAAATTCATCTTTGAAAGAGTGAGAAAGGAAATAAATACAACTAAACAAATTATTTTTCATTGGTTGCCAAATTAAATCCTTGGAGAGAGAGATCTCTGTAGTGTTTCACTCCTAAGAAAGCGACTGAGCACAACATGCAAAATCTGCTCAATAAGTCACTTTGAATGTGATTCCCTGATAAATAAATTGTGACTATTTGTCACCAGGGGTGGGCTGTACTTATTTGGACAGGTATGGAAGATGGAAGGAGTTTAATGAAGTGAAAAACTAGCCAGAAATGGAGAGAGTAAAGCTCCCGGGCCCACAGAGAGACATGGCAAAACCGCGTCTCCTCTCTGGAAGCTGCATGCCTCCCTCCCTCAGTCCCTATGCTCAGTCTCCCACACCTCCCTGCCTCAGTCCCTATGCTCAGTCTCCCACACCTCCCTGCCTCAGTCCCTATGCTCAGTCTCCCACACCTCCCTGCCTCA